>OOFC01051335.1:8724-32585 GCA_900323345.1 Pseudochromis fuscus
ATCCTCAGATCACAGGCCTCAGTTTGATTAATTTGTTATAGTGTTAGGCTGTTAATACAAAATTGACACTTTCAAAATAAAAGCCCACTATTAGCATTCAGTGCACAGCAACCTCATATCTTAGTTAGACTTTTATGTTGAAATATTTGTTGAAGTTTACCCATCTCTGTATTTTCACCTCCCTGATTAAGATCCAGTCATGATTAGAGACTCAGGCGCTAATTATTTACCAGCTTCTATTTGTGGAAATATATAATATATGTACTTTATGGATTACAGAACAAAATGTCAAATTGTTCATGATTGCATCTAAAAGAAAAAGGCTTACTGTTCGAATATATTTCTGCAGCTAAACCCTGAGAAACCAACCTGTGTACATGACCCCCATCAGCACTGTCTGTTAGTTACTGCTGAGAAACAAAACAAGAAACAGAAACTAGCCAAGAAGAAAAGTTAGTGAAGCTCGAGGAGTTCAGAGGGCTTAGATTAGAGTTACGCAAGAAGATTAGAAAGCGAAAACAAACAGTAGGTAGAGGCAGAGTACACTCTCTGAACTAGAAACTGTTCTTCCTTGAAGTGGGTGGGGAAAAATATACCGTGCAACACATGAGAGACTAAGCAGAACCTAATTTAAATTGTGCTTTATTTTAGAGGTACAATGGAAAAAGACCACAGAGGATTCACTCATCAAACAAGCTGGGAAACGTCTCCATGGGTAGGGGAAGAAAAAAGGAATAATAATTGTGTACACTCTGAAGGTCTAAGATTTGTCATTATAGAATAGGAGAACAGAGGGAGAAATAATAAGCAAGGGATTTTCTGACGTTATTTAAAGAAGTTCTAATCATTAGTCGGCTGTGCGGCGCGGTCAGAGGAGCCACCAAGGCCTCCTCCTGTGAAAAGCACATGATCAAAGAGGATGAAGGTTAAATAAGTTTAGTGGGTAGTAAGACAAGGGAACTGACAGAGGTTTCTTCTCCGCTCATGAAAAGAAGATCCATCATTTGAATAGCAGCAGAAAAAAGCCATTAAGACATTTTTAAAATGCAAGAAATATATAAAGGTGGTTTTAAAACTGCAGAAAATCTACCCGCTAACAAGTATTTTAGTAATCGAATAATCTGTTGATTATTCCATCGATTAATTGAATAATTGGATAACTATGCTTGTTAAGGTGCAGTAATAAATAGCACTGTCAAACAATAAAAATTTACATGAGGGTGGTTTGTCGCAAGCTGGGGTTAGCTTAAGTGCTAGCAGAATCCCCGACTAACTTCCTGTTAATGTGGTATTTTAAACAGGAAGTGCTTCAGTGAAGACTCCTTCCTGCAGAGTGTGTGTAATACTTTGTGTGGGTCGACTGTCCGTCTTGGTTTTTGTGTACTCACATTTCCCATGGAGAGGACCAACGTGATATTTAGCCTTCTGGAAAAAAAACAAAAATCAAAAAGCCGTGCTGTTTTGCATCTTCCCTCTTTATTGGTTGGTTCTGCCGCCTGTCGCTGTCGTGCTTCTGCTTCTTCTTCTTCCTGTTTCTGTTTCTGTGAGTAACGTCAATAGTGGGAGCGATACTGCCCCCACCAGTTCCTGTAGGAAACTGCAAGTACAGATGACTTTTTCCTGGCTGGTATTTGATTTTACCAATGACAAAAACAATAATACGATGCATCGACTTTTGAATTTCCGCGTCGATGAATTTTTATAATCGACGTAATCGATTATGTCGAATAATCGTTGCAGCCCTAGTTTTTTTGGAACAGGAAGTGACCATATTTGGACATGAAGGGAGGAGCGAGGAGGCGGAATAATCGAATAATCGTTGCAGCCCTACTACCCAGACCTCACCATGTGGTCTGAGGTGAAAATCAACTGTTAGTCAGCTGCTCCTCTCCTGCCAAGACCGAGCACACACACAACATATCTCCTGTGATCTTTAATAAACACTTCCAATCCAATCCCAGCACATCCCTAAATACCCCTGAACGCCACAGCCTCGTCTATATTTGCACCCGTTCGGTATTAAAAATGTAAAACTGAATGATTTGTCTTGATAATTAAATTTTTTGTTATTTCTGTTTGGAATAAGCTAAAGACTCCCAGATTTTTACTCCTAGTGGAAGTAATCGTATAAGCCACGGGTGATATAACTTTATCCGCCAGCTCCCGGCTGTTAATATAAGACAATACTAGTCACAAAATTTGTATGAGCACTTTAAATACGATATTGATTCTGCAATATATCCAAGTGCTTCCCCTTTTTATTGGTTCTCGTGCGGTGGGTTTTGAAAAATGTCACAGGCCTCTTATCGCACAGATTAGAATGGATTGCTTTTAATATTACCTCCAATAACGGGTCTTTGTTCCAAATGGCCATTTTCCTTCACTGCATGAAAAGTCAACTTCCATTTGACGAGACATTTAGTACGGCTTATGTGGCGCAAACTCGGCAAAAAGTTTCAAATTGAACTTCGGGGGAGGATTTGGGAGGATATTTGTGGGTGTTCTCGCGCCGAAACTAGAAATTTCTGGATCATTACATGCATTTCTCCCTCCTGTATATCAATAGGCAGAATGTTACATTTCCCTCTCTGCCATTAGTCAAAGTGGGCTAATTTAAAGTAGGGACACTATTGGGGTTTGTGTGATAAATGACCCATGTGAGAGCAGCCCACAGTGGGTAATGGAGGGAAAGGGTTCAGTTACAAGCAGTTAGAATACAAATATCCTTTTTTTTTTCCTCCACGGTGAGGGTTTGACACCGGGCATGAGATATAATAACACATGGTACACTCAGTTCTGTGTTCGGTCTCAATGGGCTTCATGTCTTTCAGTTTTTCTCAGATTTGTAACCTGGATATTCATCAGGTCACAGTCGCCAAGTGTCCGGGCGAAGCTGAAGAGACATCTTCATGAAACAGACACAAATACAACCGAGCTTAACATCTCTGTCTAGACAGTTATGTATAGACACTATCAATAGACAGCTCTTCCTACACTCTGATATCACCATGACCTTTTTCTGACTGGACAAACACACCAGTCTTCAGGCTACTATTGGCGAGTCCGACGGCAGCAAAATGTGGAGGCTCCGAGAAGTAGTCCTCAGACTCTGAAGAGCAGCATTATGGGAGTAGTTGTTGTACTTCCTATAATGGAGATGTTGGACCTTCTGACAGGACGGTATAGTTGGTGTCTTCAACATAGACTGTGTGTATAGAGTAGAGAAAAGCAGAGCAAAGTAGAGGACAAATGGATGTCAATGCAAAAATCCTTGAGTCATTCTGATGTCATTAGATAAAGCCAACCCAATCATCAATGATCTGATGGTCCATCTGAAAATCATTTCATCATCAAGCAGATATTAGGCTTCAAAAAGAGGAAGATGGGGATGGTTAGTTTGATTGACAGCTCTGGTCTCCAGTGATTTACAGCTGGTTTAGAGGCTCATTCACCAGTAAACTCCAGACTTATGCACATTGGACAGTGTCCTCGGGTTCAAGGGGTAGACCCGCCTCCTCACTCCTCCCTTCATATCCAAATATGGTCACTTCTGAGTCCAAAATCCAGCATTACTTTTGTGAAGTGGTAATTTTCTTTTTTATTTTTCTTTTCACAGGATAATTAATCATAATAATAATTTAAAAAGTACAGTGTAGGATTTACCTTCTACTTACAATGTTGTACTGATTGTGTACAGAGATGGACTCGGTCTCAAAAAGTGAAGCCATTGCAGGAGTGCAAAATAGATGGCCACTAGGTGCTGCCTCCAACTGACTTCAATTCAAATATCCTCATTTTCAATCCTGAAATATTCAGTCAATACATTTCTCCACAAGTCATTCTGATGTCATTAGATAAAGTCAACTCTTCTTCTCAGAGATCTGGTGGGAGGAGTTAGGGGCGGGGTTAGTCTGATTGACAGGTGGTCCATTTGAAAATCATTTCATCATTAAGAAGATACCAGGTTTCAAAAAGAGGAAATTTTAGGGGCGTGGTTAGTTTGACAGCTATGGTCTCCAGTGAAACTAGATCTGAACTCCAGTCTCATTGCACAGTGTCCTTGGGTTCAAGGGTTAGACCCGCCTCCTCACTCCTCCCTTCATCTCCAAATATGGTCACTTCTGAGTCCAAAATCCAGCACTGAGATGCCAAACTCCTGGCTTCAGGATGTAAGTCCACAAACCAACGGGTGATGTCATGCTAGCTTCGTCCATACAGCCTATGATCTTCCACGACACCTACAACCACTACAAAAAATATGGCAGGTCTCTCCCCATTGTGGTTAATACAGCACTACTCCATTTTACTTCTGCATTTCAATAACTATGAAACTTCACAGGGTTTTTTTAGAAAAGTTTTGTCCAGACTACACGGTGGTGCAGTGTCTGGCACTGAAAGAAGGTTCTGGGTTTTCTCTGGGTCCTCCACCTTCCTCCTTCATGAGTGTTGGGTTAATTGGTGATTTTAAGTTGGCTGAAGATGTGAGCGTGTACGGCTGTTTGAGATCCTGTGAGGGATTGGTGATCTGTCCAGGGTGTACGCCGCCTTTTTCAGACTCCAGCTCCCGACCACCCTGGACTGGGTTGAAGATGGATGGATTAATAGGAAACTACAGCTTCCTTGTTCAGGTTGTTAGAAATGACTTGGTTAAATAAACTTTTATTGATTGATGGCAGGAAGTCGCATGCTTTGGTGACCCGGAGGGTATCTTAGAGGCTTTGCTGGACTCATACGGGTCGGCAGTGGCTCAGTGGGTTGGGACTTGGCTTGGGAACCGTAGGGTCGCTGGTTCAAGTCCCAGCCCTTGCTCCAGGGTGCTGGGATCGGCGGCGCCCTCACCCCTATCCCCTCTCTGGGCATGCACCCCTAAGTGTGTGTGGATTGTTTGCCCTGTGTTTGTAGGGTGGACGAAATGCCAAATGAAGTGTGACGAAATGTGTGTGTTTGTGCTGTGTGCAGCATGCTACAATGACAAAATAAAGCTTTATTAGGTATTATTATAACATCACACTTGTATCACCTTTACCTCTTGTAATCACTCTTCCAAAGACGAAAAAGTTCTTTCAATTAAAATCCAGCTCTGTCATTTTTAGTGAGATACATCAGCTTCTAAAGTAAACACGCCAAACCCCAGTGTTTCCATTTTTATTCTTGCGACAAACACTCTGTAATTATTCAAAGGTTCTATTAAAGAAAGAATTACACTGATGCGATATATTCCCACTTCAGTAATTGTCACCTGATGACAGCGATCAGAAGCATTTTCCAAACAGCTGCTATTTAAACACTAATTCAACACCTAGCAGCCAAATTGTGATATGTGCTTGGCGCCCGTTCTCGCCCTTGGCAGTGTTCTTTTGCCAACACTTGGCATTTCTGAATTCCAGTCCAAAATAAATATGTTTTCACTTGCCAATCAACAGTCCCACTTTGTCGAAAGTCCGCCTCGAGATTTTTTTTCTTTTTACATTCACGAGGAGTCCATTTTTAACCCAGTTTGGTTTGAGTGTAATCTGTGTGATGGTAAAGTTGAGTCACCGCAGTGGGGGCTGGCTGCAACACCGAGGTGAATTAACTCCAGGGAGTTTTCCTGCCGGGGCTCGGAAACACAAACAATATTTGTGTCATGACCTCCCTAAAAGAAAACTCAAATAAAACATCAGTACTGTATTTATAAAGCTGTTTTTCCTCTAGCACACATCCAAAGCTAAAGTAGGGAGAGGACTTTACAAAGCTTTGAAGACTCTGTGCTAGATAGTAGTGCCCTTTAGATATCCTTGGTGTTAAAGCAGTGTCACGGTTTGAATTGTGCACCACGTTTTTTCATTATTCCCAATGTTGCCTGTGCTGTTTGGTATTTTTATTTATTTTCTTTCTCTTTTTTTCCAAGCACAGAATTAATACATGTCATAACAGCTGTTGCAAAACATCAATAAACTGTCAAGCAATCAAAAAGCAAGGCTTTAACTGAGAATGAAAGAAATTGGCACGGACCAATAGACGCAACAAAAATGTCATCTGTCGGGGAAGATTTGGAGAGCTCCCGTGAAGTGGCTCACAATTATATTGCACATGTCACCAACAGACAAGTAGATAAACAACACTCTTTCAATTTGTATTGAATCGGCTTCAGACATTGATTGCAACGAGTGCTGCATGGCGGTAATTGCCTCTTTGATTCTGATCATTGATCTAAATCTGAACGATTGTCTACGAAATGCAGACAAAAAATGGTCTGAAAATGCATTTAATCAAGCTTGATTTATATTAATATCACATCGCTGATTGATTGTGATAGTAGAAGTTGTACCTTTGGGGAGGTCCGTGTAGGAACAGGCAATACACTGTTTCTAATTTTATGTTTTTGAGTTAATTTTCACAAAGGAGTGTAATTTCATAGCGTTCAATGTGACTTAAAAAGTCATTAGAGAAAAGGGGTGAGGAGGGGGAGTCACCAACCTCTGTGACATGCCCTACATTTCCCATACAGGAGCTGTGTCTGGAGGCAGCCAGCCGACAAATACATCACCCACCAGTCTGAGAAGACATTAGCTCACAATGATATTTGTAATGCGACACTTTTGGGAGCGGTATTTCTCATTGCTTGACACAGCGAGGAGGGATCGGTATGGTAAACAGTGGCTCCTGAGGATAATTTGACCTCGGAAAAAGCAATGCCATTTATTTTCCCCGGCTTAACGATACAGATGCGGTTGCATTTCATGAAGAAGTACCTCCACAGCCGGGCATGTGCCGGGATTCAGTCCTGAGGCAGAAACAGGAGCATGTGGAGGAGAAACTTTAGCCAAACACCTTGTGATGTGAGCATTGTCTGGGCTTCAAGTCAAGACTTCTTATCAAGATACACATCACACAATGTCGGTATTGATGTCGTGGCATCTATGTGGAGCATGTACTGTATTTTCTGCACTATAAGCTCCACCTAAAGGCCTTTAATTTTCTCAAAAACCGACAGTGCACCTTATAATCCGATGCTTCTTATATATGGATCAATATTGGTTAATTATGGCTGCCGTAGTCAGGGGGCGTATATTGTGATTGCACTAACGTTTGATTTACCTTAGCGGTATCAGACTGTTTCTTTTACTGAATCAGGGAAAAGTTCCCTCCACGTTTGTGATGCACTAACTAGGTGATAAAAAGTTGCACTACCTGTTGTACCTTGCTGTTGGTAAAAGATAAAACTACGTCACTGACGTTACCTCGGAGAAAAAAATCAAACAGCTGTTCATGTAGCTTTGAACTGTGACAAATGGAGTTGGAAATACATTGTTTTCAACGAAGGCGGCGCAAATACCGGTAAGAGCTACCGGTACGTACGGTACTGTGAATGTACTAGCTTGTTGTGGAGTGAACGGAGTTGTCAGAACGTTGGTTTATTTTCTATGAATAAAGTTTGACTGACTGACTTTAGTGCAGCTTCATCTAGATGGATGATAACACAACCCCAGACACTACAGTAGTTTCTATTCTATACACCTTATAATTCGATGCACCTTATAGTGCGGAAAATACGGTAGTTGGTGTTTTACCAATTTAAAGCTGACTGTACTAAAAACTCTATGTAAAAATGGTTTGTGAATCCAGGAGCAGTTTGAATGTGGGTTTGGATCCAGAAGTGACCATATTTGGATATGAAGAGAGGAGTGAGGTGGACACTGCCCAATATGTATATTTCCAGTCTCTCGTCATTGAGACCAGAACTTCCTCTTTCTGAAGCCTATTATCTGCTGAGCTGATTTTCATATGGACCAGATCACTGATATGAACAGCTGACTTTAGCTCTATATCGCCTATATATGGTAACTGCAAGAATGAGGTGAAGTGAATACATTACTATGTGATAATAAGTCAGTGGGTGGAAAGGTAAAGGTCAAGATTGACGCTGTCATACAGGAGAGTTTTGTTCCTGAAGAGCCTTTGCAAGTACTCATATGTAAATATTAATATCTTTACACCAACAGTTTCTACGATGTGGTGGAAAATCCTATTTACTCAGAGATGAAGATGATGGACTTCCTGTAATGACCCTTTCCTGGCTCTTGGGTTGAACCAAGAGAATATTAGTCACTGAGTATTTCATGATCAGTTGTATGTTTTTTGGAAGCAGCATCAGTGTCATTTTTTGCAGTCCCACTTCTGCTTGATTTTTATAACATCTTCTAGCTCTATCCATCTTTAATATACAGTCAGTATGTCTGAAGTTTAAAATAGAGCCCGCTCCAGCAGGATAACTCTGGGTTGGACTTGCAGGCAGTTCACCGCTTGGCGAGTTCACGTAGGTCATAATTATGTCGACTGTGAGAGAGCATGAAGTTAATATCTACCCCTGTCAGGTGCACTTTCAAGACCTTTCAAAAGAAACCAACCTATACCTTTACCTCTAAGCTCCTAAAGCCTCTTAAGTACATCCAAAACCCTGCAAGGTAAAAGTTTTTCCCCCTGTCTCCACTGTTAGATTGACATTAATGACACTCCTTTTGCAAGACATTTGGCATTTTATTACTCAGCTGTAATCAGCGGACTGAACGGGGTGAGTCATCCTGGGGTCAGGATCTTAATTTAAGTCTGCAATAAGTGTGGATAACTGTAGCTCATGTGAAGACTGTTCATTTGTCAATAAAATATGACCATTGACAGCTCACTGAACCCATAATGGATTCTTTAGCAACCTTATCAAGGATGTTCTTTGAAGAGCTGTATGTAGCCTGAGGGGTTTTCTGCAGTTTCAATGAGAGGACCCCCTAAAGGATTCTCCCTTTTATATCAGGTGAGAGTGCACTGACTCAGCACATTTAGGAAAACCCTGATTATTCAAGATGCTCCGGATTAATTTTGATGTTGTGTCACCGTCATATATCAAACAATATGTTTTGACACAGCCCTTTGCTTTTGTCAACAAACAAAAACACATTTATCTCCCATGTGGCAAACACTTGGATCCATGCCTAAAAAAAGCAAATCAGTTTTTCCCCTCCCCCATCTTCAAATAAGAGTCCTTATTTTGTTTCCTGCCCAGAGATACTTATTAATCAGCCGCAATATGAGTTTGATTCTTTGTATACGTGTTTGTATAATCCTAACGAGTTATGCAAATAAAATAAAGTTTGAATTAATTTTAATGAGTGCGTAACAAAAGGGCCAGAGCTAATTAACTAAATTCCTTCTCTTTGAAAAATGGGTGCCGCTGACCCCCCGTTGAATATAAAACAAAAGCCGGGAAAATTAGAATATTCATTATGAAAGGTATTTATGTAACACTGTGAGGTCTGTGTGACTGCTCGTCCCATGGGAGGAGGAGGCAGATTGTAAGGTGGAAATATATAGTTTAAGCTTCAAAGCGCAATAAGGTATATTGTATTAATTCATTCGGCTGCCTGCAGGGACTGGAGGAAGCGTGGCAGCATTATGTGCTTATATTTGCTGCATCTCTGCTACAGTTAATTTCCATTTTGAAGTTCAGGTTGTGTTGTAAAAACCTCGTTTTATAGAAATAGTTGGAAGAATGCTCTTCAAGATTTTTTTTCTTACTGCTAAGCCTTTGTATCTTTGAGCTGAATACCAACACTGCTATGCTACAACAGCTTAAGAAGATGTATGGCGCCGACAGAGTACTATACCATCAGGTATAGTCATTAAGGGACACAACAGGATAGGATTTCTAATAATGAATGCAAGGACACGGACAAGAGGAAACCATTAACACTGTGAAGAAGAATCTTATAATAAAGGTGAGACCAGTGTCATGTTGTTAATAGCCACAATTATCCATCAACGGGCAAATGAGCCATCAACGTTTACTGCTAGCTCTCAATCACACAAATCAGCCCTGATTGCCGTGCCACTGAGGAACAAGCTCCCTGCCACCTTTAGATGGGCTCTAATGCCAGGTACCATTTCTTTAATCCCCGCGTCTGCCATTTGCACAGTCATTAACCATTGTTGTACCGGTTTAAACAATGGTTGGAAGTTGCATCACATCTCTTGAACTCCCACATCTGGCACCATTAGAGTGGTTAATTAGAGGAATGGCGGCGCACACATTAATCCAACGCGCAGGCCAATCAGTCTTGAAAATGTTTGTGGTGCAGATCAGTGAGGGGTTTCAAACTGACTCTTCTTTTCCCAAAGCTCAGCGGTAAAGTGAAAAAGTAAATTTAAGATATCTGGTTATTCAGCTAATTAGATATTTACTAGCTTGTTACCAGCTAATGAGCAGATATTATCCAGAAAAAAATTCATTTATGGTGCAAAAACTACAAAAATTGTAAATTTTCATTGGGGTCCAGAAGAATATCCTCTCTGGAATAGTTTTTAATTTTGTATAAGATTTCATTAGATTAAGAATTAATAGATAAAGGAGAGAAAACTCTGACAGCTTGCTAGCTAGCCTGCTAAGGGCCTCTTGGCTAGCATCGTTAGCATGATTTTTTAAATATTAAGAACCTATTCTACTAACCCTAATCTGCAACAGCTGTATCTTGAAAATATATAAAATAGAACATTTAGCTGGACAGCTAACTACAACGCTGCTAGCAGTTAGCCAGCTAGCATGCTTATCTAGAAAGTTACTTTATGGACCAAAAACCAAACATTTAGTCAGCTCATCATGTCCAAATACCTTTTCTGTGACCATAGTATACCCTGTATATAACCACATAACAAAATGGATCAAAAATCCCAGCCAGTATTGAGCTACCAGAGGGGAAATTAAATGAACTGAAGCCCCCTGTGTACGCCTCTATGTAGCACAACAACGTGGACATGCTGCTCCTCTGGCCTACCCCCAGGCCAACCAGTTATTTTAAATTCATACAGCTTATTTAAAAATGATAATTGCCAGAAAAAAACCCCTCAAAAATTCCCAACCATTGACTAAATCATTTGTTTTACTCCTTAAACACCACTCCACCTTAATAAGGTACTTACTGCGCTGCAGGTTTCACATTTGTTTTCAATGAGGAGCTTCCAAGTTCTTCATGATTCATTTCCTTATTGTGAACAGCTATAACCCTTTGCTAACTGCTGTGTTGTTGAATCCACTTAACACATAATAAATAGTAAAAATACGACATGCTCTGTTGTATTGGAGAAAATGTGATCAAATATATTGAAGTCTGTTTTAACATCCACTAAAAATAAAATCTCATGCAACACAAATTTCTGGAGTTGATAAAGACGTGGTTCATAAAATAAGATAAAGATCCAACAACATCAAATAAAATGAATTCAATATGGAGTAACTGGTGGGTTTTTACGAGAGGGAGACGACTGGACTTTGACATCTCGTATTCTGTAAGCTTTGTTTACCCTTTCAATACACTGAGGAGTTTACTGATCTCAGTACTTCTCTCACCATCTGTCGATCCTCTGATTCGTTGGGCTAAGAAAAAACCCAAGATGTTCTCCTCGGTCTCGTGGTGGAGCAGTTCACGTCCCTGTTGCCAGAGATTTCCATCTGCATTTGATATCAAAGTGCACATGCTCGCTTGTTTATGAGCCAGTGTTTTACATCAAAACAAAGGCGGGATCTTTTGGGCATACTGACATAAAAAGGTACACCTTGAAATTCATAATCAGCATTAGAGGACCTGCATATTCCTTTACTTTAATGTTTGCTGGATACCAGACTAATTATTGTACAGGGCAACAGGTAATTTTTTTTTGAAACGTTGCTGAGGAAATTCAGGGTTAGTGAACCCACCTTGGACGTACAATAGTAGCACGCTAAGCACAAAACTTCAACATTGTAGTTTGGAGGGTTAGCATGTCAACTTTTATAACTGAGCATAAGGTGTAGCAGGGACTGATGGTAATACTGTTATTGTTGAAGGTAATTAGTTATAAATCAAAGTATTTGATGGTTTGAAATGTTGACAGGAGTATTGTGTGGGAGGAAAGTGCCGTTGCGATTATCCTTAGAAGAAAGTACCCGATTTCATGACACTCCATCTAGTGGTTGAAAAATTTCACAAACCTATGATGTGAAAGGATATCTGTGAAGACCCTCATTCACCCAGGTCATGGTTATAAAACGCTGAGTCATGGCAACTGGGCTTGATTGAAGATTTGTGAAGACGTATTACCTTTCATCCAAGAGGCTTCATCAGTTCTGACCGATTCATCTTCTTGGATGAGCAGTGAAAGTGGTAACATTTGGTTTCTTCTTCTGGCAATGACCAATCAGTAGTTTACGATGTTTACGATGTATTCTCAGCAGGAACGATTACTCCTCTCTGCAGATCTGAAAACCAATCGTTACTGGTCAAGGGTGTAGGTTCGATTTTTGACATTGTTGGGGACATATTACTAAATAAGATAATAAAAAGATGACATTACTTCATCCATACCACACCGGGGATTTATGTTTAAAATCATTTTCTTTAAAGTGAAGTCAAAATCATAGGGTCAAACCCACGACCCTATGATTTGAAAACTCTACCAACTGAGCTAGTTGGGCGGACATTAAGTTACGCCATTATGCCGAAAATAACTATTCGTCACAAGCAAGAATATCGCTGCTATCGCTACTTGCACTCTGATAAATTTGTATAAATTAGTAAACACAAGCTTGTGGACCTCTGTAGTGGTCTGGTCACTGTGGGTGTATGGATTACATGGACCCCATAGCAGTCCAAACCGGTTAAAGGGTTAAAATTGGTATGGACATTTCAGCCATCCTTTGAGATTGGTATGATCGTGTCCATACACAATTCTGCACCATTGTTACTGGTGGAGCTAAAATGTATGACTAGTGGTTTATTAGAAACATCACCACACACTAAATTAAAATAATAGCAGGTATACTGTGAAATGCAGAGATTTACCAGGCACTTGTAGCCTTAACCAGATTCATTTGAATGTAACAGATTGTATGAAGAGGTGGAGGTGTTGGGTCACTAGGACAGCTTCAATGCACCTTGGCATCAGTTTTACAACTTTCTGGAAGTGTACTGAAGAAACACAAAACCAGACATTTCCTCATTTGATGTTTTGATGATGGTGGTGAAAACCACTGCCACACATGTTGGTCCAAAATCTCCCATAGGTGACTCCCTAAAGTAGTGTGGGTGTTATCATCCTGTTAGAGATCACTCCACCACCATCAAAACGTTTCATCATAGGAGAAAGGTGAACAACTTCCAGTGATCCTTCCCTCACTGTAGTGGTCAAGACTTCAGGTCTGAACCCTTCTTTCAGTGAATGTCACACATGCACTCGCCCACTTCTGGAGATTATAGTGAAGGATGACTCACCTGATGGTATCACCTTTTTTCCCCCCACACCTCTGTAAAACCAACGCTGGAGGTTTTTGCACCACTGAACTCTCAAATGCTCATTCATCTTTGTAATGACGGCTTTGCAGTGCAACACCCCACTGTAATATTCATATGTAACTGTCGACGGCACGTTCGTGCTGATGCAGTCTGCTCGCATCCTCGGTTACCAGAGGAACACTTCCTCCTGCTTTTCATTAGATTTCACACAACTTCACAAGCATCACGTTTCTCACTGTTTCCTTAAAAACACTCAAAAAGTCACTCTGGGTTTTTTGCCTCTGAATCACCTGCATCTCCTCAGTGTTTTTCTTCATGCCACAGAGCATGATTGGATCTTAATTGTTTAATTGTACCACGCGGAGCACCTGTGTGGAAGCATCTGCAGTCATTGCGTTTCATTTACTCAGGTTTTTCCTTTATCCGTTCGTCAGTCTTTACATCACCTGTCTCCAAACGGGATCCACCCCTGCAATATGTAGCAACTAAAGCGTGATTTAATGTTCATTGTTGACGTGGTTGTTGCTTATTTATGGCCCTCCTGCTTACTTTCAATACTGAAAATAGAACATTGAGAAACTGTCACACTCATCTTACCTTGTCTCCTGTTTCATTTTCCATAGAGGAGGCGCCATACATCAGTTATACAACTGATGCATAGGGGACATTAAACTCTCCGTCTTGTCTCCGGCTGTGAGCAGGATAGATAAATGGCAGCTTTACATAACACTTTCACAAAGGCTGAAGTTATACTGCAGGAAGTGAGATCTCTTTTCATGATATAAAGACATAATACTACAGTAATTTCTTGGAACTTGAACAGAACAGATGGAAAATTTCCCTATGAACATTTTCTTGGAGTTTGAACTTCAATTCGAGAACGTTTCAGGTATCCCAGCTCATTTGGTGCTTTGCTGCCATTGTTGTTGGTGCAGTCCTATGCATTCACCATGGCATCCTAGAAGAATGCTCACAATGTTGGCCATCAGTTCCTCACTAAGCTAAATACAGTTCATTTGATTACATTTATTCATTTATTTTTTAGCTTATTATTTAGGGCAGGTACTTGTGTTATCTTATGTAAAATTGTGTGTATTTAAAGTGTTATGAAATGGGTATTTTCGGGGGTCTGAGGAAGGGATCAATTCCCTTTTCATTATGTTGTTATCAGTATCGTACCGGGAAATTATCTTCTACAACAACCTCCCAGAACGGATTAAGATCAAGTTCAAAGGTATTACTATATGTCCAAACTGTAATACTCTGGCACTTAGAGGCTTAATCAGAATTGTGTGAATTTGTTTGAATGTAAGAGATGTTCATTTGTACAAAAAGGTCTCGAACTCTGGGTTGTAGAGAAGGTTTATTGAAAATTTCATGGCTAAGTGTCTTCGTGAGGTGTTGGGTCATCTGAACAGCTTCAATGCTTCAAGTGTCAGCATCAGTTTTACAAGTTTCTGGAACTGTACTGGGGAAATAGAAAACTACTCTCCTATGATGATGATCGTGATGGACCGCATGTGGGTCCAAAATCTCCAAAACTAGTGTCCAAAATACTCTGGTGCATACGTGATGCATCTTACACCCCCTGCAATCACACAATCCCACAACATGGCTGCACATGCATCTCTTTAGCACTGTGTGTTTCAGACAATACCACCTCAAAGTCACACTGAAACAGTATTTTGAGAGTATCCAACTTTCTTATAGTGACGTATTTTCAGGATTTGTAGTTGGGATTGTGATTGGACCATTGAAACTTAACGAAACACCCTAGCTAGCTAGTTAGCTAATGTTAGTTGCAGCATGTGCTGAACTTTGAGCTTTTCCGGTGATGTAAAAGGATTAAAAAGACATTTTTCATGTCAGGTGGACCTCAGTGTTTCTTCTGTATGATTTTTTTTTTTATATTTTAGAGATGCCCCACGATCACTTTATTACTCAGACATCTGTATTGGCCTCCTGCGTTTTACTGAATCACCAACAAAGTCGTGCTCCTCCCCCACCGGGCGCCGCATGCCTCCGGTCCGGACTCAAATCTCAGACTCGTCTCTCGGTGCTGCTCCTCACCCAATCTCTGTGCATCCAGCTTCAAACCGCCGGTTTCTCCTCTCCATCGACGTTACCCCCCACAGTCCGAGCCACAAGCCATATTGGTTCCTGAATACTTGCATTTCTGCTGAATGAAGAAATTGACACATGATCGACTTGTTTATTCGGTGCATTTGTTCTTCAGCTTTCTTGGTGTATTACCGTTTAGATTCCTCACAGAGCTTTGAGCTATTGAGAAAATGCTAAATGCAGAAAGTATGAATGCACATATCTTAACCTCCTTTTACGCAGAATTGTACTTCAAATGTTTAGATTTGGAGATAAGTTGAAAGAAATCCAGTCCTCTCTGTGCTTTCCAGTACCTGCACCCCTGTGAAGATCTAAAGCTTTGAAAAAGAAAATGGGTATAAATATGTATATTTTAATTTTTAAGAAAGGGGCTCAGTAATTTGAGGAAACAGCTGAGCACTGTAGTTTTTAACAGTCGGGAGGAAGTAGCGCATGTGCTGGGGACTATTTTCAGCCGTGGATTAATGCAGATTTGGTGCAGGATACTGTGCATGTGTGCGTGGGATAGATTAAAAATAAAATGTGTAGCTCACTGATGTGTTTTAATAGTTATTGGACAAAAACTGAGCAGAGTGCTGCAGCAGAATAAGATATTTCAGGCGTTTGGATTCACACGCTGAATAGTTGTTAGTTGGATCGAGTCATGAAAGAGACTTTTTGTTTTAGAGTACATCTGTTCTGGTTTAACGCCACGAGACGAGAAGAATCCGAATTTGTACAGTCGTCCAGCTTTGGTTTATTAAGTGAAAAATGACTGACTTCATCGGATACATGAGGAAGTGTTGTGGCAGCTGTTGTACTAAATTCTGTTTGTTTGTTTTCACCGAGACTTTTTTTTTCTTTTTCCTCCAAAGAGGAGAAGATAAGGAAGCTGGATGTTGTCCTCACTCTGTCATATCTGATGGATCTGAGGCTTTGTAGAAAGTTTTGCCCTAGTTTTTGAAGTGAGGAGGTCCGGAGGTGAGGAGGAAAGGTTTGCCTCAGGCGTCTGCAGCTGTGTGATGGTCTGTTACTGGGAGTTTTCCACAACCCACTGGGACGGCAACAACTCTCTGGTCAGTTTCGATCTCTGACCTCCACCTGGACGCGAGAAATCTGCTCGAAACCGTTTATTTTGTACATTTTTTAAGGCTGGATATGCAGCAGAAATACATCGGGACTCTCATTCCTCCTTAATCCCTTCATGCTCGATTGGTCTGTTCCTTGTTTTTATGTCGAGCAGACTGGCAATTAATATTTGTTGCTCTCCAGCATGACTCAGGGAGGTTATTTATTGGAAGATCGATGCTTGTTTTCTTCAGTATTGTTCCAATTTCCTTTTGAGTCACGGAGGCACTCAAACTGATATAGACAAACATTAAATCTGTTGTCTTCGCACATTATTTTCTGCTAAAACCACAGCCCTGTGTTTTGAATGATAATAACGTGATAGTAACAATTTCAGCTACAAAGTCTGACTTTGTCTCTTGTTGTTACAGAAAAACAAAAACCCTTTTTCTTTTTGTACCAAAATAAAAAATATTAGTTTATTCCACCTGATGGTGAAGGAACCCTCACTGTATTGTGGTAAACACTTGAAAATGAGAAATGAAACAATTACACACATGATTGATGTGAATACAATGTCATCTTTTTTTTTTTTTTTTTTTTTTTTAAGTGCTCCCATGTGGACAGTTTATTATTTGAAACTGAACATCCACTTAACACCAGTGTGCAGTGTTTAAAGCTGCATTTAAGTACTTGTGTACCTTCAGAAAACAAGGCAGTGGGTGTATTGACTCACTTTTTGTTTAACAGCACAACGACCAAACGCTTTAGCTCCACCTTTTAATATTTATACCTGCACTCACCAGTATTATACTGTTGCATACTGCTGTTGGTGCAATCATTTTCATATAAACCATACACTGTGTAGACATGGATGAAGCAACTGTCAAAGCTGCACTACCACGAGCAGCCACTAGATGCTTGTTGAAGCCAATAATGTAATAAATCATTACGTTATTGGCCAAAAGTTATTACGTTATCGGTTCAGAACTTTTATTACATTATTGGCCTATTACATTTCAAAAATTGCAAATTTATTACATTATCGGCTGTTATTATGTTATTGGCTTCAACACCCGTAAATTAGTATCTAATCTCAGTATCGTGACGTATTTCCAGTAAAAACAGGATGTGTAGGCGGGACAAGACATTTAAAGCAATTTGATTGGACCATTGAAACACAACACCATAGCTAGCAACAAAACTGAAAAATGGCTACTGAAGGTCGTAACCTAAACCAAAAAAACAGAACCTTTGTTTATCGTCACCTAGCAACCAAACCAAAGAGATGTTGACATCAGTAACAAGGGCAAATTTATTACGTTATCGGCTGTTATTACATGATTGGCTTCAACAATGCTGATTCTGAAAGTTTATCCATTTTGCCTCCAGTGATCTGGTGATCCATCTGAAAACCATTTCATCCTTAACACTTGGAAAAAAGTAAGATTTAGGGGCGTGGCTAGTTTGATTGACAGGTCTGTTCTCCGGTGATGTAGATGTTATTGGAGGCTTATTCACCACTGTCCTCAGGTTCGAGGGTTAAACTGTGTCCACACCGAATCCGATCTGATTCCCTAATAAGTGACATTCACATCCCTGCAAGTTGAAAAGGTTTTTAGGTTTCTGGAACTGTACTGGGGAAATATCAGGTTTTATCAGTGTTGAGGATGAGCTTATCATCGCTGTCTGTGGCCGTCCAGAACCGGGATAACACACGGTGTCATTTTGGCCGTTTCTAGGACTTCGTTCGATGCTGATGGTGGAAGAAGTGGTCGTCATGGTTTCCGGAAGGAGTGTTCCTATTGGCTGTTGAGGACAAGTATTCAGGTATGTCGCAATCTCCAAAGTCAGCCCTGTAGTCGTATTCGCCCAGACGACACAAGCTTCAGACCCACCTCCTGGCTCCTCCTTTCATATCCAAATATGGTCACTTCCTGCTCCAAACAACCAACATGGCAACATTCAAATACCAAACTCCTGACTTCACGTTAGCGTCGTCTGCTCTATAAAGACAAACCACTTCATTAGGCATGCGTTATCACTGCAGGACTAATCTAATGCACCTTGACCATTTTTACATGTATAATTGTGAAATATTTAAGATGCATATCCCCTAAACATAAGGTTGTGTGTCACTGAACTGACATCCATCCAGTTTAAAAGCTGATTGCCCTTGTGAGGCGCCGGCTCGTTCGACAGCGCCGCCGTCGCCCCCTGCATTTACAGTCTGCTCCGGCATCTGCCGGCGCACTTGATGGCACATCAGAGGACACGGTAAACATTGACGGAAACATCTATCTGCTTTTTTTAAATAGATTTATCCCAGTTTAGACGCTCGCTGTCATATATATAAAACGTGCGGCGATCATTAACGGCAGGTGAGGAGGACGCCACAAGAACGGCGGCGTGCTTTATATTCCCACCGGCTCAAAGAAAGGCCCCCATTAGTCGAGCTAAACTCCCACTCTGATGATGATGATGATGATGATGACAGCGTGCCGATAGATTAGCAACATGAATGCTCGAAACACAATTACCAGAGGCAATTCAAACTGTTGCTCTTTAACCAGCGGTTGGCCCCTGGTGTCAACTACATAGTGATTATACAGCATCATCCGTCTCACCTTTTAAACATCCCCCGATGATCCATTCACTTGTGCTCGGGCTGAGTGGGGAGCTGGAGTTTATCCTGATGCCTCTGATGAAATTTGAATGACACAGTTTTGCGATGAATAATACATTATTACAAGTTGTTTCTGCTTTTAAGAGACACATCAAAGTAATTAAGACTTCATTATCAAACAGCAGGAAGCCGGGGATTTCAAACCTCGGATTAGAAATAATTTACTGTACAAGTTACTGCGAAGTTGATTACATGACTGCAGTGCTGAGGAGTGAACGGGTGAAGTCCTTCAGTCTTGATCCGAAGAAACGTGACTTTTCAACTCGCTCTGATGTGAGATAAAGTTTCTGCTTCGGTTTGTAACACGTCTCAGGAAGGTGTTAATCATCGCTTGACAGTTGTGGAAAAAATAACAGTTGTGAGTCACATTGTTACTTTTTTCTTTCAGTTGAAATGAAACCTGTGTGTGTGTATGTTTGCTACATTTACCCATCAGTCACCACGGCAGCCCCACAACCTGGTGATTTCAGTTGGATTTTAATCATTTTCAGAGTTTTCTTCCTCGCTGGTTTGTGTATGTTGGCGATGAGGAAGTAATAAAAGTGAACCTGCCAAGGCATGAACGTAACATTAACTGGGTTTACGTGGCACAATCTTAAATTAGACAGCAGAGCGAGGAGCTGAGATAACAGTGTCTGGGTAACGCACCAGCAAAAGTTTTATCTGACGGGAAAGTAAGATTTCCCAGTGAAATATATATATTTTAGATTATTAATGTTCAAAATTGTTAACAAGCTGAAAAATAAATTCAATAAATTGCATTTTCTACAGCCTCAGATTTAAACTTGATGTTCATTTTGTCCTGAAATGAACCTTTAAAATGTCTTTTTATATTTGACATAAACACATCTCCTGATAGAGCAGAATATTCTGAGTTACCACAAATTTATATATTAAAAAAGAAAAATTAAACATGTAACAAACTGAAAACATGAATAAAAAACAGACAAATTTAACCTCATTTTCAAATATTAATTTTGTATTTAATTAAAACATTAAAATTCAAGGTTGATTTACTCAATATTGAGCTTTATGTGTGAGGAGATAGAAAGATGGATCAATATTAAGTACAGATTAAATTAACAGATCTTTTTCACAACAAAAACACTGAACAAAAGTATTTTTCATCATTTTAATATGTGTAAATATCCTTCATTAAACATTAAAACCTTCAAATGAAAGCTCCACATTTCCAGTCATTACGGGAACTATTTTTATGAGTTGGTTATTTTACAGTAATTTTTTTTCATATCACCATTTAAATAAAACATGAGCACAGTAATCACATGTAGTCTCATCACGCAGCTCTAATTGCCCAGAACTGGATTTATTGGATTAATATGTTGTAGTTCACTTTGAAATGAAGACATCACTCAGCTTCTTACTTTGTTTTCACACTTTGTGATTTTATTGTCGTCACATTTTTTTCCCCGTGCCCTCATTCAGCCATTTCTTTATTTTTTTTCCCATGAACTAGTTCAGTCACTTTCTGTGTTTTTGCCTGAATCTGAAACAAACACTTCAGATATGCAATGATTTTTCTTACTTACCCTCCATCTTTTCTGTTTTTTTTTTTTTTAACAAGTGACAACATTGGTGCTGATGGGGGGGCTGACACAGTGTAGCTTTAAAAAAACACACACACAAGAAGGATACAACGTTTCCTCAACCACTTCAAAGACATGTGAGGAGATGTAATCTAGCAAGTGAAGGTCTTCAAGTCAAACTGAGTGCACACCCACATGCTGGCGAACACTGCAACACACAAAGACTCAAGTGCCCTAATGGACCAGACACCCTGAGGCGGGATGTGGGTGTGCATACTGTACATGTGTTAATGTGTGTGGGAATAAAATGTATCTAAATACCTCGCCCCACATGTGTGACTATCGCAAACTGTTTATTCCCCCGAGGGGCATCACACGCCACGTCGGGGACGGGCGCCGGCGAGTGTTGACTTGGTTACCAATTTAAGGGGAAATGTGTTATTGACGATCCGGCGTCTGAGGTTCTCTCCTTGTAAAAACACAACGCTTTATATTCAGTGTTGTCTTGATAAATAAGAGAAAAGCATCATCTCCCCGTCGCTCTTAATAACACGTTTGCTGTTAACACGGTGCTTTTCCCTTCCAGGCATACGGTGGCAGATGGATTCAAGATCAATTCCTCACGCATCTTCACACGCCCACAAATAGATTCGAGAAAGGTAAACACACAAGAAACCGACAGGAACATAGGAGGAAATAACATATGCGAGAGGTTGCTGCCTCGGTTCGCTTCGGGTCAAAGGTCACCCGCCACCAGGGGGACGGCCTGTATTATTTTACACTCTAATATAACTGCTTTTTAATGCGAGTGTGCTGACAGGCTGGGAGACTGGGTGAAGGTTTACCAACAGGTTGTGACTCCAAGCTTCGACAAGTCCTCCGCCTCGCCGGCAAGATCCTACGTTTCCTTTCAGACGTCGTTGTTTCCGATCTTTTTCCTGCTGTTCAGTCCTTGCTGACGATCTCAAATACAAAAAGTACCTACAGTAACTAAGTATTAGTGGTGCTCAGCCGTTCGAATCGTCAACAACAAGTTGCACACGGATGGTTCTGTCTTACGTAGCTTAGGTCTTATTTTGAAATGCTGTTGTGGCGTCCATGAGCAGCCTCCTGTCACAGTTGATTGACATGAGTGATGTTTGATGTCACAACCTGCGGAGGCGACTGAGCCACGCCCACAGCAGGTTACACAAATAGGCACTGAAGGAGCATCATGGAGGCAGATGTTTCACATGAGCACTGAGCAGCGTTAGCTCGATGCAAAAACAGCTCGAACTTCACATTTGACGTCACCTTAGCAACCAAGCTCAGGAGATGTAAAACCCACAGGCTACAAAAAAATGGACGAACCCAACGTGACGTCATCCGCTGGTTTGTGGACTCTGCATTTGAATGTTGCCATGTTGGGTTTTTGGAGCCAGAAATGACCATATTTGGATATAAATGGAGGACTGAGGGGGCGGGTTTCACTCTTGAACTTGATGAGATGGTCCGATGAGACTGGAGTTCACCTTACTTGTGAATCCAATCCGGATCTGTCAATCAAACTAGCCACACCCAGAGGTATCTGGAGCCAGCATCTTGTTTTCTTCTTCAGTTTCGAGACCCAGGTCCAGTCTGGTCTTCGATGAGATGAAACCTGAACTCCAGTCTCATGCACATTGGACAGTATTCTCTGATTCAAGGGTCTGACTCCGCCTCCTCACTCCAAATATGGTCATTTCGTCCACAAACCAGCAGGTGATGTCATGTTGTCAATCCTATATACAGTCTATGGTCAGCACTTTTTAAAGATAACATTTTCGTACCATCAACATGCAAAAGATAAAAAATTCATCATGTGCCGGAGATGGTAATAAAACTACAAATTAGGGTATTACAGTAAAAACGTTTCTTTATTTTTCTCATTCAGTTTAGCTTATTCTTATAAAATCACCACGGAGACAACTTAACAGCAAGAAAATCTATCATATTGTTTCTGTAAGTATACGCTTTGAAACACGCAGCGCTCCAACTTAAAGGATTTCATTTAGATTTGATTCAAAAACACACTTTAATGGAGCCTTAAAAGCAGCTCTTCAAACCAACACGGCTCTGTTCGCTTTTGTTAAAGGTTTGAAAGCAAAGGAGATGCAATTAATCAATGCAGCAGGTGAGGAAAAAGAAATGTGCTCTGTGCTGATGATTTCAAAAACAAGCATCAAAACAAAGCCACGGTAAAAAAAAAACTAAAAAAATCACTTCTGTGGAGTCTTTTTCGGAGGGACACTCACGAGCTGAACTCCCATTAGATTTAGCATTTTTATTTGTTTCCTGGTATTATGCGTCCACCATTCGTTCTCCACTGCCTCTTGTGTCTCGTAGCATAAAAGGCTCCCGAATTTAAAACTTGAAAAGCAACTAAAAAGAAAGGAGCCTTATAAAACCCACCTGATTGGTCCCTGTCCTAATGCAGAAATCATAATAGTCAATGTTGTTTTCCAGCAGAGCCTTGATCCTGTGATTCTCGACTTAATAAGACAGAAAAATTATGACACAATCTTTCTTACTACACCATCGTGTTCATAATGTAATGTAGGGCAAAAAAAAAAAAAAAAGCAGGAAGCAGATGTACAATGTTGCAACCTTGATCTCTCACCCCACAAAGCACCTCCGACACTCGGCGGCATAAAATGTGTGGAGGTATAAGAGCGATGAGTCTTCAGGACCTTCTGGAGGGTTTGACTCACGAAGACGAGGCTTTGACAACCTCCTCTGATGTGCTCGTCTCAGAGCACCAACGCCACTTCATGACTCAGACGAGGCGGCAGGGGGGAGGGGGGGGAGTCAGAAGTAAAATGGGATGATGGGGCGAGCACAGAAACGGGGCAGAAAGGAGGAATACGTGGCTGTCATGGATCACAGGTGGAGGAAATGAAGTCGTAACAGACCCACATTCACCCATTACCACACCAGTCGTACCAGGAAGTCCTCAGTATGATGCTCTACATTTCTGCTGTCCAATCAAAAGCTTCGAACTGCTGCTGCTGCTGCTGCAGCACAGACTGAAACCTGCTGAGCTGATTCTACCAGGATCTACTGGACTGGGTCAGTACCGGACAACTTCAGGCTGGGTGACTTTAATCAATCAGGAGGAGTTGTTTTTACCCAGTACGTTGTCTT
>OOFC01051338.1:15827-27690 GCA_900323345.1 Pseudochromis fuscus
CCTTCGTTGCTGCTGCTAACGCTAATGCTACAAACAATGAGCCGTTGACAGACTTGGAGCAACGAGGAGACACTGTGCCTCTTGGATATTTGGGCAGATGCACACATAGTCCAACTACTTGAAAAGGTTGTTTTCAGCATGTTTAATGAGAAAATGAAGGAGAGGGGCTTCGAGCGGTCGCCCGAACAATTCCATGTTTACCTCCATTTCCGGGTGTTATCTGTGTGCCGCCCTTTGTCAGTGCTGTCCAATGAGAGCACCGATCGTCACACACGTGGATGTTGCAAAAAGTACAGTCTGAATAGGAACCGCACCAAACGAAAAAAATAAAGTCTGCTTTTGGTCCGGACCAAAAAAGTGGACCAAAGGACTGAATACAGCCTAAAATAAATCAATAATCATTTAATCCAGTTTAACTCTCTTTTAGGGGCACGTCTTAAAAATGTGGCATGATTCAGTTTCCCAAAGTTCAAGGGGATGTTCACAAATGTCAATAATCCAAAGCTGTTGTTTACTCAATGAGCAAAATACAATAAAAGCAGAAAATCTTTCTGATTTAAAAAAGATAAAACGCCAAAAATATTAGACATCCCCTCTGAAAAATAGCTGTAAAATGGCTAAAGTGATTCATTTATTATCCTAATAGTTACAGATTATTTTTCTGTCAAATGACAAATCGATTAATTTGCTAATTGTTTCAGCTCTAATGTGCACACAGTGTGTTGTGGTATCTCCTTCCTATCAAGCCCACACCTCATCGCAAAATATTTGACCTCTGTTTTTCTTCCTTTTTTTTCTCTTTCCCAAACATATGCATGGAAATTAGGTAGGAATGTGATTATGCAGATTGAGAGAGGAGCCATGGGTACCAAATGTCAGATGTCAGGTATGCATTTTCAGACCCTTGTGGGAAGGAGATGATTATCATGGTAATTATTCAGCATTGGAACAATCCGTTTTCTGTGCCGAACACTGGGAAGCACATCTGCCCAGGGACCTGATGTTGGTGTTTGTCTGCCACCACAAACACGAGTGTGTTAGTCAGAGATATAGGAGGAGACAGGAAGGCGAGGCGGGGTAAAGTGATGAAGAGAGTGCGATGTCTGCAATTCAACCGAGATAAACTTGGTTGAGAGAGAAAGAGTTGCTGTTCCCGGTGCCCTCCCCTTTCTCTTAGCTCCCATCCTTGGCTCCTTTTAGCATTAAAGAGATTGGGGCTGGAAGTGGAGCAGATATCAGTCATCTTTATCTCCCAGCTGGGGGAGGGCTGGCTTGGGCCTGGGCTTTCCTCTCTTTATGGCTCCTTCCCTTCTTTTTGTTTTCCCACCACGTTCTGTGCATCCTTTTATACACTCTGTATATTCTGAGGCCAGACTTGTGGTTTAATATGCATGATAAATTTTACTCCTGTGTTCATACCCATTATCCGTTGGACTGAGCACCCCCTTCCCAGACTCCACTGAGAAACTATAGATGACCAGCAGCAGAGCGAGATCCCCACCACCCCCTCCCCCCGCCCCTCCATCTCGGCAGTCATTAACCCCGTGACTGGAGAGTGACCCCAGCACCTACACACACACTCACTTGGTGCCCATCATAAGGCTTTGTCGTCACTCTTTGATGTCCCTGTCAGTCCTGATGTACTCTGCTGAGCACACGGACATGGCTCAGTTCCCTTATGGCTGCCTACTCACACAACACACTTCACACAACGCTCTCCACGCAGACACCCATTAGCTGCCAAAGATAATATAACAGATAATAGATTTTAACTCTTTTTGCACAATGATTTAATATGCAGCCTTGCAGCTCATAAAGCGATGTGCTTAATGGTTGTGCAGCTGTTGAACATTTTCTGCTTTTAAATGTAGCAAGATTGAAATTGCACACACGCGTTCATTCTTCCTTGTTGTGGCTGCTCGGCTGATGATTAGGGGCAGCTGGGAAAAAAAAAAAAAAAGCAGAAATAAAAAAGCAGCGTTCCACCTTTGTAGCGCCGTGACCTTGACCTGCAGGTCTCCAGCAGAAAGCAGACACAGACGCAGGAAGTGGAGATGAAGGGGAGAGCGGGAACAGAGCAGCTTTAAAGGGGGTTGACTGAGTGCATCATGCCGGGGACCAACACCTACTGGCTCCAGATGCATCGCACGAGCACAAATTCTCCGTCTTTTTCTGGCTGAGCGATGGAGGAACTTCCAGCATGAATTGTAAACTAGGGTCGACCCAGGACAAGTCGAGCATGTAAACAGTCAAACTGGCCTTCTAACAAGCTTGACTCTTAATTTACATTCTTCCCCATTTCCTCTGGCTTCCATTATACATGAAATGCCTTATGAAAAAGTCATAAATGCATGAGTGTATCTAGGAAAAGGCACAGATTAATTACGGGCAATCCAGTATCTACTGTATTTCAGGACGCTGCTCTACTACACCACCAGGGGCTCTGTTTTTAGTCTGCTGCTAGTACTGTCAACTGCAGGCCTGTACTGTGACGGCCGCAGCCATTGCTCACAATAAATACTTGTACTTTAGACAGCAACAAATGTATCCTTAATGCAGACAAAATGATTCCAGATTGTATCATTTTTACAAGATTATTGTACTGGACATGTGTATTTGTAGGTAAAGAATAAAAGGCCACCTTGAAAATGTTGCTACAATGTATCCTCTTTGATACAATATTGTACTTGTTAAAAGTATGTTTAATTAGTACAACTATGAAAGTATTTGTACACATTTGTAGCAACATGTATTCACTCACCGGGTGGTTGTAAGTGTGGTATACCAGTTCATTCTGTCCTTCATGTGTCAGCCCCGTTTCAAAGCCTCAAAGTGCTGATTCGTGATATATGATGGTGATAGTACTAATACAGTGGGGGAGGTTTTTTTCACGTCTTAGCTGTGGGTCTGGATTCAAAGGTTTAAATATCAAATAATAAAGCAGCAGATGTTTGTAACTATATCAAATATCTACAGATCTGAATCGGGACTGGAAGCCTGATGGCGCCGACAGTTTTAAGAAAATGTCTGTGTTGCTGACTTTGCATCAATCGTGTGAAAGACACTTTGTAATATATTAACTTTGCATCAAGTTATTTTTTTTGACAGCGACATTTCATTTTGGCTGCTTCCCCGTGCTTTATCTAATTTCTTTTGTTGTGGTGTAAACATGGAATTTTTGTGAAAATTCAATTACCGGGGCCATTGAAGATTCTGCAAACACAGATGTATCGAGTGTGTATCTCATTCTCCCTCGCCCTCGAAAGTGATAGCCCAGTGGTGTTTTTATTTATTCAAGCAAAACTTTGCTACCTCTGTTAATCATCCAGAGTGGGCTGAAAGGCCCGGATCACTGCAGACTGGCACAGCCTGAAATACACGGGCCTTATTTATTGAGGTTTGTGTTTTTGTATTCTGAGGTTGTGTAATGCATTCAAATAAGGGCGCAACAAGCCAAAGTCACAGCAAGTTGCTGAGGGAGTACGTCAAGCGCTGTGGCGATGTTTTTATTCCTGTCTCCTCGCCTCTTCACTGCTCACCCTGCCATCAATTGATCTGATTCGGCTGAGGCTTTTCTTTCAGTCTGTGTTGGATTGTGGCAACAACTGCCTCTTGATGGAGGAGAAAGGACGGCTTGTCAAGGTCAGAACTGTGCACTAATTAGCGTTCACCACTGAACTGCTGGGTTGACTCCTGTGCCCTTCACCCCTGAGGCCTCGTGGCATTATGTGTGTGTGTGTGTGTGTGTGTTGTGTTTTCTATCATGTTTTCCCCTGCCCTTTCTCTTCCACTGTAAAGGCCAGACATCTGGGACTGCCTATACAATACATACGCAGTCTGTGGCGCCCCTCATTGACTCCGATGGGGCAGTCGTATGTGACAAGCAGACAGAGGAAAAAGAGAGGGAGATGGGGTGGAGGGTGGTGCTGAGCATTAGCATCCCACTGGGCTTTGTGTGCTTGTTATAGCGAGGGATCACACAGACGGGGGAGGGCAAGTGAGAGGAGGTGAAAGAAGGAAGGAGAGAACGTTGCCACGATGGCCACGGCAGGCAGGAAGAATCCAGCTGATACCAACACAAACAACAGGGTTCACTGCATAATGATGGCAACGGAGGATGCTGTGGCAAAAGTTCAGCCATGTCTTCGGGGGCAATTTTGGGCCCTTCACATGGGAACAGCAATTTCCTCCAGCTCTGTCTCTGAACGATATTACTGTGGAATCATTAGACTAATTTATCATCCTTGACTTGTTCGTGTTTTCTGCTGCACTATTGGGAAAAAACGCTCGTTCTAATTGCGAGCCATAGTATTCAGATGTAAGCTGGAGTCCTCCTCGTTGCTCCTGCATCACTTTACTCCCAACACTTGCAGAATTAGTCGGGAGCAGTTGTTCCTGAATATTACACTGGCTTTGACAGCCACTAGATTGTCAAGTGATCAGACTGTTTGTGTTGCACACTAAATTGAAGTCTTTGCCTCTCTATCACTGCTTCATTATGAGGTATTGAGTACTTACTGTGTATAGCCTGTGCAGCACATTACAATAAGTGCTTTGCACTACATAGTAACAGTTGCCCAGAGATATTGATCCAATTTGGCATGAACATCATGCTTGGCAGGAAAATTTTTGCTGTATCATATTTAGTTGTATTTTTTGAATCCCTCCCACATAGACTTGTATTGTTGTTATTAAATGTGGCTGGTATGTATTCCATCTATGTAACGCTTTGGTGGGCGTAGTGAAGGAGATATGTTAACAAGTCTGTTCTCTAAGCAGCATCCATATGGATGCCTCTGCCCTGCTCCAGTCACTGTAGTGGTAACTCACAGGCCGATGAAACACATGCATGGCGCTTGCCTCCATTAATTTTTGTTTATTATGTATTTATGCTCTAAGCCCGAGATTTGCTGTGATCAAATGCATCTGTTTTGGCATGGATCAGTGAATAACTTTGGCACACCACCATCTCCATCACATCCTGCTCTCCATCTACACCTCTCCTCTGTTTCTACTTTGCTCGCTCTCACTTTCCTCTCTCTCATCTTTTCTCTTCCTACTTTTCTGGGGTTTTTTTTTTTCTTCCTTTTTAGCCTCTAGTGCATTTGAGCCTGCATACTGTATGAATCACCAGTCTTTCTCTGAAAATAAGATCAGTTCACTTAATGGTCAAAGGGCATTTTCAGCTTTATTAACCAAATCCAGAGACTTAAATAAGCAGGTCTTGCAAGGGACAAAGCACAGTCTTCCCTCTAACTATTTTAAATTACTTATTACACTTGTGTGAGGAGCCTTTATTTGTATCTAGAAATCCCCTCTCCCTTTGAACTCAAATTAACTCTATTGTATGTGTGCTATACAAACATAAAGGCTAATCATTACAATGACTGTTATAATCATTTCTAGGGATGTCCTCACATATAAGAATGAATGTAAGATATTTAACTTTGACACAAATTAGATTCAGAGAGTAAATTCTGTGGTTAAATACACAGTCATGTATTTTTTTCTGATTATTTTAAACAACTTTTATTGAGACAGAGTTTTATCTTTCTAATATGAACAGCGTTGAAAAACACCATCAAATTCATGACATTTACTGTATGGCAAAAATACAGCAGCATCTGTTAACTAACTACTACATTAGTAACAAACAAATATGTCCTGAGCATTTGCTGTCTGCCGAATGCATCTGAGATTCAGCCGAGCATGAAAATCCCATCAGCTTCTTGGCCCAATGTAAGAGAGACATTTTTTACTCATTATGTCCTAATGCCATCTCTTTAATACTCTCAGTGCGTTCTGGTAAAAGAAAGGTATATGCCCTCTCAGCGCTGCCTCCATGAGCCCACAGTGGACAATCGCAGGTGCTTTTAGTGAGACTCAATAACAAGTAAACAACAGGCTGAATAAGCAGTGAATACTAAAAAGACATGGAGTGGAAACATGCACCTACACTGTTTCAGAGACGTCATTATTATCACAGTGCAATCACACACTAAGTCACAATGTGTGCTGAAGTCTACACGAGTAAGTCAAAGTTTTTCCAAGTAGAAACAAACATTTAAAGAGCATAAATGTTGCTTTTTATTTTTTTGACATTTACAAAACAGAAAAAAAAAAATCAACCGTAATCGTGGCATATGCTAAATGTAAAGTCCAGGAACCGCATAACTCGTTAGGCCTTAATTGACTTGTTCGCAGTGGTGGGGCAGATGGAGGATTGTCATTAGGAATTGGTATCTGATGACATTTCCAGAGCTTGATAGATTCCCCGACTCTTCAAACCTTGTGGTGACACTCAACCAGCAGCTCCAGTCAGGATGTGAAAATGAACCGACGTCTACAAAGGGGGGGGAGCTATAAAAACAAATCAAAGTGCATCCTGCTCGCAGTTTTCACTGTCTCAGATGTCATTAAGAAACGGCAGTGAAGGAGGACGGTGGAAATGACGACAGGATCTAAAAAGACCCAGACAAGATAAAAACTGTGGCAGGAAGGCGAAGCAAAAACTCCCATTTGACTGGAGGAGGGTTTAGCTGACACAGGAGTTCATGCACCGATCGAGGGTCTACATGGACCCTCACATGTACAGAAAGCTACATCCAGATAAACCCTTTTGGAAATAGCTGCGGTGGACAGATGAAGTCAAAACTGAACTCTCTGGCCAAAGGTATAGATGGAGAAAAAAGGACCAACATGCTCAATAAAATGTAGTCGGCCAAAATACTGAACATGAAAAGAGCTTCTACAAGAGGTCAGCAATTCAAAGCATGAGCCTTGAAGTCCACCACAGTCTACTTTAAGAATGCTGAAGCTTTTCAAATGGCCCTCGCTGTCCTCTGACTTGAGCATTATTGGAAATCTGTGGCTGGATCTTAAACATTCTGTGTGTGCGAGACTGTCTGAAATCTTTCCGAACTTTAAAGTGATCTGCAAAGGAGAGTGTGTATCAAAAGCAGGAGGTTGTAAGAGGAGAAAGTGTTTGCAGACTGGGGTGTTAGTAAGGTGTCCAAAGTTTGCACGCTACAAATGTTAACTTCATGAAATAGAAGTTACAGTGTATGCTAAGAAAAACAGATCATTTGCCAGTATATAGATAATTTTTCTAAATAAGAAACAATCCTAATGTTTTTTGGCAAAACATAAAATTAAGGGTGGGACTTGATAAAAAAATGTGTCTAATTAATTATCAGCTTTGTAATTAATTAACCTCGATTAATCGCATTTTAATCGCATGACAATATTTGCCCCAAAATGCAACATTTTTTTAATTTAAATGGATTTTACTGGACGACTGAACCAAATAATAAACACAGACATGAATATTGTGAACTCAGCTCTTTTAATGTCTGGAAAAATGCATTTAATTGCATTTCAATTCAAAACAGTAGAAAAATAAATAAAAACATCCCTTAAAAGTTAATGTACTCTTTTAAGTACTGTATTTTCCAGACTATTGAGAGCACCTGTTTATAAGCTGCTATTGAATTTATTCGAACAGTTTCATGTGGTCCACTCTGACCGGGTCTGATGTGACGACGCTAAATGTATCGGCGGCACGGAGCTTGCTAGCTTGTAAAAAGCTAACGAGCTTCGTGCCGCTGATACATGAGCCACACCGCAGGGTTCAAATTGTCGGAAAAAAGTAGGGGCTTATAGTCCGGAAAATACGGTACTTTAAACACTTTAGTCAGAACAGTATTGAATTTAAATGGTAAAAAAAAAACAATAATTCAACATAAAGTGCCATGTCTTCTTCTTCCTTCTTCTGGTAAAACAATTACAAATATAAATGGTCATGTGACATCATCTGATTCCTCCATGTTGGCGGCCATTAGCTGAGCTCTGGTGTGTGCATCAGTGTAATCGTGAACCAGGAAATCGTGGATTGACAAACATGACAACCTGCAATTAAATGCGTTCATTTTTTGAACATTATTTTTTTGTAATTAATTAATCGTAATTAATGCATTAAAGTCATACCCCTAATAACAATATGTTGGCATTTTATTAAGAATCTTGTTTTTTAATCTGAACACAAGTTAAATTAGAAAATAGCGTCATCTTAGAGTAAATTGGGATAAATCCTTATTGTAGATGTTGTTTAAGAAGAAAAGCTAAAGTTTGCCTCTGCTTAGGGAAGCAGCATCTTAACCAGCCAGTTTTAGTACAGTCAGCGATTGTGTGGTGCTTGAGCTCCACATTTCTTTTTAATCTCTTTGTTAGGTGAGGATGAAGCTGGGATCACTTCTGCCCCGCTCATTATTTCAAACAGTTGCTTTAAGGGCTTTTTGGGTTCAGATAATGTGTTCTCTGTAAAGCATACTCAAGTGAGCTCATGACGTTGTTAGCAGGGAATTAATTTGTTTGTCACAGTGAGGTTAAACAGTAAAACCTCAGTGTAAACAGGAGGACAGTTTTAAAGGAACTTAAACTTTAGTTTTAGTCAAAAAGATGTACTACTGTACAGCCTCAGCTCTCCACGATCATCTGTCTGGAGGCTCCAGCACATTGGAGGCATTTGTTTTATTCTGCTAGCGTATGACATCATTAATTGACTTAGGATACTGAGTAGAATGGCTGAAAAATGGCAGCGCTGTGGAAGACATTTGTTTTGAATGGATGATGACTGCCCGGCCTGCTGTTTAAACAGCCTCGCAGGCTTTGGGCAGGTGGAGGAAGAAAGCTCTTATCCGTCTTCATCGTAATATCAAGGTCATGGATGGGTAGCTGAGCTAATCTCCTTCTTCTCATATCTCTTACGGAGCGAAGGAGCTGGCAGGCCTGCCGTGTATTAAGCCCTCTCCAGCCAAAGACAGAATACGATGTCTGCTCCACACAGGGAAATATGATAAACTACACTGAAACCAAATTCAAGAATGCGGAGGTCCCGGTATTCGTAAGTGATGTACTGTACACATCCACACCCAGACACCAGCTGCTAAATCAAATAGGAGATAATCTATGCATATTCAAATTCTGTGCCAAACTATATAATCTTCGGCATCTGCTTCATTATGCATGGACGGCACCATTTTCAACGCGTGTTTCCATCCAAACACCATATCTGTGTAAGTGTACATGACTGTTAAATATTGTACCGGCTGCATTCAGGGGCACGATCAAAGCACAAAGCTTTGCATGTGTGAGCTTAATAATGATAGACTGGTGTTGACAGATGAGATGTGCTGAAGGCTCCGAGGTGGCGTATCTGAAAGCGAGTTGGCTCCTCCTCTCCCACAAATAGATTTGCCCTGCACAAGGTTTTATCCCCATTGTTCATTAGACTTCAGAAGGAATAATTAACAAGGCTTTAAAACACAGCTTTTATGGATCACCTGCTGTCCCCCCAATATCATTTTTGTGATTGCGCAGCAGAATACAGCAAGAAGCATTGATGCTAACGTCTGGCACCCAAATGCCTTGCAGGATCAGTAACTCTCCAATTAAAGCAATATCTCTCAGTCTTTTGCCTGGCACCCGAGCATCGAACTCACCACAGGACTCGTCCGTGCACAAACACCAAACTTCTTTATTATAAGACCGTGGCCCCGAGATAAGAATAAACGGCCTAAATGCACTAATGCAACATGCAGATATATTGTGTTTTATGAAGCAGAACTGTATTGTACGGTGATAAGCCAAGAGCATGTTGGAATAATGGGAGGCAAGGACATTGTTCATTTAAAAGTAAGAAAAGGGAAATATTCCTTCATTTTAAAGTTACAGATTAGGCTAAGAACATTACCCCTTATCACAGAGAGGAGCTGCAGAGAGCGCTGTCTGCCTTCAGTGGCACCCCTCTTTACCTGAATCACAGTGCCTTCTCAAAATGCACAAATATATTTGTCATGTCTGGGGCCGCCAAATCACGAGGTAAATATTATCATCCAACAAGCAAACAAACAGTCTTTTGTGTGGTAGATAAAGGTGAAGCGTGTGGTGAGGTTAATGGGACCGGGCTATTAGCATTGTCACTCAGTCTGCCAGGTCTGACAGTGCAGCTCAGTCTGAGGGCCTCTCCTCCCCTCGTCCACCTGCTTATCACCCAGATAAATTAACTCCGGCAGACTGGAGAGGCAGGTGGAGCGGAGGGGTGGGGGTACAGATCCTCACCTATCACAAGACAGGAACACCAGGCACAGATCATTGCTCTGTTGACTCTAGTTAATAGCGTGGGTCCGTGGTGTGTGTCAGATTTTTGGGGGTTCATGAGATTGACGTGTGGGGCAGCAGAGTAAACACTTGATAATTAAACACAACCGCATGTTTGTCAGAGGTGATGACAATGCCCACAGACACCCCCCTCTCTGCTCACTCACTCCTACCAACTTTGTACGAAGCAACAGTTCACTCTGCAGGCGTCTCAAGCCTTAATCACAAAATGTGTCATCGGTAATTGCCTCGCAGAAGAACCGGCATGAAAGTTGCCTGATCTGACGTCCCAGTTGTCAACGCGGCGTTGCTCGTAGCAGCGTCCAAATGACTTCCTGTTTTCTTTAAGTGACTTCACTGCGGACGTGGTTGGAACTAGATGTTTAAATTTAAGGGAATGGTCCAAAGACTTGGAGAATAAAGACCAATCAAACCACCTCATTTTGACCTGTGGCCTTCCTCAGGGTCATCGAAGGGCAATGGTGGACAGTACATTTACTTGAGTACTGTACTTAAGTACATTTTTTTGAGTATCTGTACTTTACTTGAGTATTTGCTTTTTTGGAAACTTTTACTTTCACTCCGCTACATTTCAAAGGCAAATCTTGTACTTTGGACTCCACTACATTCCCAGGAAGTGTGTGGTTACTTACCTTATATACAGTCTATGCTGCAATGTGTTTCAGGCAGTTTGTCCAGGTAGAGTTACCGTCAAGCAAATCGGCAGGAAGTGAATGGCAGCAGAACCAAACAATAAAGAGGGAAGACAGGAAACAGCACGTTAGCTAAACAGCATGTTAGCCTCTCGATGGGAAATTTGATACAAAAAAGCAAAAAACAAACAGTCAACCAACAAAGTATTATGCACACTCTGCAGGAAGGAGTTTTCTTTTCATCGAAGCCCTTTCAGATTAAAATACCACATTAACAGGAAGCAGACGTTAGTCGGGGATTGACTCGGGCACTGAGAACAATACAGCAATGTACTGATATTAGAAAATGTACTTTTACTTTGTACTTTTAAGTATTTTTAAAAGCATGTACTTTTGAATACTTAAGTATTTTTAAAAGTAAGTACTTTAACTTGAGTAAAATTTTGACTAACTTTTATTTGTAGTTGAGTAAGATCTGACCATGAGTATCAGTACTTTGACTCAAGTGCTGAAGTTGAGTACTTTGTCCACTGCTGTCGGAGGGCATCAGTCTGACCAACACTGACCTCTGATTGGTTAGTTTATCAAATGGTAAATGGTAAATGCAGTACATTTATATAGCGCTTTCATTACTTAAGCTAGGTCCCAAAGCGCTTTACAAGGCAACTCGTTCACCCATTCACACACACACTCACACTCAGCTACAGAGCTGCCATGCAAGGCGCTAGCCACCATTGGGAGCAACTTAGGGTTCAGTGTCTTGCCCAAGGACACTTCGACATGTGGAGCTGGAGATCAAACCCACAACCTTAGGATTCAGAGGCGACCCACTCTACCAGCTGAGCTACATCTTATCAAAGCAACAAGACTGTAAACACTTAAAAACTGCTTGTCTGCTGTCCAACAAATATTTTTATATATATATATATATAGTTAAGCTTAATTAAAGTGTAAAAACAACATGATGTGCTGTGATGGCCAAGAAATAGTTTGGTGACACTGATTATGTGATGTCATGCAGGACACATGTTGTATCAAGTATTTAAAAATTG
>OOFC01051339.1:1942-17257 GCA_900323345.1 Pseudochromis fuscus
GCATCCTTAATCATGAAAGCACACGGCAGGCACAATAAAATGCAGCGATCGCAAAACTGCCTTCTAGCAGTGGATGGCTTTTTGACCTGACCGTGTGTGTGTGTGTGTGTGTGTGTGTGTGTGTGTGTGTGTGTGTGTGTGTGTGTGCGTCAAAGGACAAGTGTCATTTAACTCGGCGTGACTGTCACTCAGCTGTGTGTGTGTGTGTGTGTGTGTGTGTGTGTTGTGATAGGACACAACTGTCAACAGCACAACAAAAGAGCGAGGGAATAACTGAGGCGGGAAGTGATCGTGGGAAAGAGTAAGTGAGCAGAAGAGAAGCGTGAGCAGAGAGGGAATGATCTGTGGGGAAAAAACAATCAGAGAGGAAGAGAAGAGGAACAGGTTGGAGAGCAAACTATAAGAGAAAAGGAGAAAGTGAGTGTCTGAGGCAGGAAGGAAGAAAGAAGCAGAGCTAGAACAAAGGAAGGAGGCATGAGTGGATTATTAATGGTACAGTCGTGGAGATGCTCTATGAGCCATGATATGGTTTCAACTGCAAGACTTCACATTACGATGTACAGCACAGAGAAAGGAAGAAGTGTCAACATTAGTTATTATTGATGTATCAAATCTGCTGTTTGAATCCTTTTCAGGACTTTTCTTACTTATTTCTGTGTCATTACAAACAAGTAATAACTGATCACCTGTTTCCCTTCATTTTATTACTCTCTCTTTTGTTAGTCTCACTTTTTTCAGTCTCTTGAGATACTGTCAAAACCTCTTGCACAGATGTTTCATCTTAAAAATCCATCAGTTTGGATGTGACAGTATTAGATCAGCTAAAGATCCCAACTCTGGATTCTCCAATGAGAGGGTTTGCTGCTACTGCTTGTCTAGTAAACTAAATCGGTGGTTTCTAACCTGTAGTTAAGACAACACAAGTGCTTTGAATAGTTGACAGTTAACTGGCAGATTAATGAATAATCTCTTCTTTTCCTGTGTGCTTTTAATCAGGATATGTGCTTCTTTAACAGCAGTTTGACAGTGATCTAATGAATGACAAAGTAAAATTTACCAGATCCAGACCCATGTGAAACATTATGGTACAGCTGCAACTTCTGCCAGCCTTAATTTGTTAATACTTGGCCATTGTCTGAATACCAACTTGTAGTTATGATATAATCAGTGATTACTGATGAGAAAAAGCTTCTTTTGACACCTGCATTTTTACAAAGAGTAACCAAGGATCACACCTTTCCACGTATAAAGTTGAGAATATATAATCAGTGCAGTAAGACAGCCATGGAACCATTTTCAGTGCAGATTCTTGCATCACATTGCATCTTAAAACTGAGACATTTTCACACCTTTATTAAATAGTAGGTTGGAAACATGAGCCACTTCATGTACTTTGTGTACTGTGGTGTTACAGATGCATCCTAGTGAGAGTCAGAAGACCTGGGTTTGTTCAGTCCTTCATCACCTCAGCTTCACCCTCCACTGTTCCCCTCCACAACAATACAGCCAGCATTAGCTAAGCAGTTTATATGGTAATCCATAATTGGAAAATTCCCTCTTCCTTCTAATTGATTCCCAATAGTGAATGTTATGACAGCTGCAGCAGCACAGGCTGTAATTGAATCCCACGTTGCTTAACCTTTTCACAGCCACTCCAGCTGATTAGCTGCTGTCAGCCAGTGCATGCACAATATTGAAAGTTTTTGCAAATATCTGATTATTTTATTGGATAGTTTGACTACTCTTGGATAGTTTTCATGTCATTGCAAGTCTGTGACATATCTAGAATCCAGCAGTGATGTTCACTTGCAGCTCTGGTGGTTGATGCACTACATCCTGTTTAACTTTCAGCTCCAGATTTGTAAATTATGTTTTCAGTTAAATATAAAAAGAAATGTATCTAATTGGCTGATCAAGCATTTCTGAGTTTTGCTGGGTTTTGACTGCTGTTAATAAATACAATCTTATTCAGATTCCTTAATTTTTCAAAACACAGACATTTTGAAACTCAGCATGAATATTTTGGTTCAAGTGATGTGAATCTTATGAAATTTACTGGAAAAATCATGATTAAACAGATTTCTTTGTTTACGTAGAGAAGCTACTGTGTGTGTGTGTGTGTGTGTGTGTGTGTGAGTCCTCTTGCACTGATGTCATGCCATCAGTGTGTGGCATGTAAAGTTTTGACCTGAGCTTGAACTCAGCACTGACATTTACAAGGCCTTTATCCTACTGTGTGTGTCTGTGTGTGCGCAGGTTACTGAGGCAGCAGTACACACTCCCTGGAGGGCACACACACACACACGCACACACACACACACACACACACACACCCTCTGGTTCATCAGTTCAGATGGATAGATAGCACTACTAGCACAGATGATCCACTGAGCCGTGGTACTGAACTGTTGAGCCCATTCTGTTCATTCAGTGTCATGTAAAAGTCTGAAGTTGAATAGATTGGAATTTAAATTTAATGCTGATCCAGACTGAGGATTTCCGGACACAATACGAAGGAAATTCAAAATATGTTTCAAACAGTGATCTCTCAGTCGATAGTGCAACGCCACCTAATGACAATATCTTTCTTTCTGTGCCTCAGGCGTGGAGGCGGAGCTTCTGTCTGAAGCAGCACCTGTGGTTGTTTGGAGACTCATCGAGGCCATCGAGAAACATGGTGAGAAAATAACTTCACATGCCACTTACAAAGCTACCTAATATAAAGAAGCAGTTCAACATGTTGGGAAAGGCACACAGATGAATGAAAAAAAGTTGAATTTGTAGTAAAAACTCATTTAAACACAGTACATTTTCATGACTGCATACTGTTTGTAGTTTCAACTTTTCAGGAAATCGTGTGTGTATTCTCACTTTTTAATGTTTATTTGACCAACTTTTACTGAAAACAAGTGTCACAAAACATGAAAATACAACTGAATACATATAGCAACCAAAACATCAAGGTTATAAGATCATTAACATCCCCAGACCACAACTCTACCTCTCCCAGTTCAACATGTAGAGCAAGCTGAGGAGATCCCTTTGTCTGTACACTGTCTTTGTTGTCATTGGAAAACCATTGGTTTTATAAATCAAACTTTTGAACAGTAGTGGGTGGATGGATGGATAGATGACAGATGGAGATATCCTTGTTTTTGCACTGCATGTATTAGCCAGAAAAGTATGTTAATGAGCATGTTTTGAAGATGCTGGCAGGTGTATTTATTGTATGTTGAACAGAGCCATAGTGACCATTTCCTCCTATTTTAGTGTTTATGAGGCTTAAGCAGCCCAGACTCCTCTGTGTTGAACATATGATATTTGTCTCCATCATCTCATTTCATCACTCTTTAAAAAAAAAATGTCTTCCTTCTGTCTTCTGAGGGCAGCAGGTGATGGATTTCATAATTTCTGCTTGAAATATATCCTTTAAGACTCCCTCCATAATGTGGAGCCCTAACAGCAGACATGATCATTTGTAAAGTGTAATGTGTATCACTGTGTCATAGCCCTAAGGAACAAGCATATTTTTCTGGCTGATGTGAAGGAGATTTTCTCTGCTGACTTCCTCCTCTGTCTTCTACAGCTTTGTGCTTTTTTCTCCTTTCTCCTTTTGTAAAACTGCAGGTCTGAACAGCGAGTCTTTGTATCAAGCCCCTCCAGCCTCCAGCGGACCTGTGGAGCTGCGACAAGCTCTGGACTCAGGTACGAACACTCTTCACAAATGAATTATTTGAGAAAAAACAAACAAACAAAAAAACACAATTGAGGATGTGAACATGTGTTGCATTACATCACTATATACTGAATATGTTTGGAGTCCATGTGGCCTGAACATTTCTGTGGAGTGCAAGTGATGTAAAGGTGTGGAGCTCCTGTTATGTTATTTGTACCCTGCATGTTTTCAGTGTCAGTATTCCTAATTCATTGTTGTTGTTGTTGTAAACACAGTTAATATGATGTTATGCAGCTAAAAGGAAAAGAGGTGAAGGGAAAACCTGCAATAGGAGACAAAAGAAACAAACCTTGTCACATCAGTGTGTGTGTGTATGTATGTGTGTGAGCATAAATGATCTCATGTCTAAATTAAGACCAATTTTACTGCAGCTCACACTTCTTTTATTGCCATCACAGTGGAAATATCACAGCAGCATGACATTTTTCTCAGTTCAGCTAATTAACATCAGCTCTCTGTGCCCCTTGCCTTTCTTACTTTCTGCTCTTTGTACAGAAATGCTGCTTTTCTCACAGTATGCCAAAGGTCATGGGCACCTTACTTCAATAAACAGAAGGAACACAGAGGAATGGAGAAAAAGCAGCCGAGGGTTTTAATGCTTATTTTCAGTGAGCAAAAGTAATTCATGTGTGTGTCTATGGAGCGCCAATGTGACAATGGATTCGAGTGATGTGAGTGTAATACTCTGTGCTCATGTAGAAAGGGCCTTAAGTAGTATGAGTTAACATCAGGTTTACAAGTGTTAGAAATACAGGGTCAATGCTCCCTTACAGCCTAGTAAACCTGGAGAAGTTGAGTATTTTCGATTTAAATTGATAACTTTTAATGTTGAGAGCCCAGAGGAAAAGTTGTGTTTTTGTATGGCAGTCCTAATGTTGCTGTTGGGTTGCCATGATGATGACATTACGTGGGCTCACCGGTGTTTCTCTTCATCACAGAATGAGTAAAGCTCATAAGATGGCAGGAGGTGACTATGAAGGCAGCGAATATGGATTTGTTGCAGGATCTGCTGTGGTGACAATATTCTCTTCATCAATTTCTATATTATGCAATTTTTCTTTATCACATTCAGTGCTGTTTTTGTATGACTTACTGCACAATGCATCAGTCTTGTGGTATACGATACACTGCACAAACCTGATACACTAAGTTGTGATTCCCATTGGCCACACCAGCCTTTCTTCACAGGAAATGTCCTGGAAAATAATGACATAAAGAAAGCAGGAGCCCTGAGTGTGCATGTCTGGCTTTGACCTGGGTTTGCACATACAGCATATTGGTGGTGGGAATGACTTAGACTTAGACTTAGACAGACTTTATTGATCCACAAGGGAAATTCTGTTGTCACAGTAGCTCAGAACAGTAGTAGTATATAATAATAATAAAATAGAAAAAGGTATTATTTCTCAAGGAATCTGGAATATGTACACATTTACAATAGATAAGAGATACATAAAACTATGTGAAATTAAGTTAAACAGTGCCAGTTTACATGGGTTTTTGAAAACAAAGCTATCTACAGAGTTATCTGTCACAGAGTGGGGAGTTATTGTACAGCTGTATAGCACACGGTATGAATGTGTTTTTGTAGCGCACACTATGACAGTGAAGCTGTAGGAGTCTGTTGGAGAAGGAGCTCCTTTGCTCCTCTACAGTCCTGTGAAGTGGGTGAGCAGGATAATGACTCTGAAGTTTTAGGATTTTCTGAAACAAACTAATAACCTTCATATTCTATCATATAATTACTAAAGGGACGTGTAAATGCTTTGTATTGGCTCCATAAGTGAGTAGAAAAAAGTGTCATGGTCCTTTTTTTCTGGATTACTCATACCTTTCCTTCGTGTCAGTTTTTACCAACTCACTCTCAAATGTTCGTCAGATCTTGCCTTAGGCCTGCTGTTCTGTCCATAACTGTTACTGAACATTTATGCATCTTCCATCAATGTATAAAATCCCCAAAACTATTAATTAGATATAGTAAAAGTTTAAGATGCTCTCAGATGTTTCATTTTGTACCCTCAAAACTGAAACTGAAAACTGAGAACATGACTCTATCTGAAATCCTCAAGAACCAAAAAGCTACAGGTAAAAGCTTGCTATTGGTTTACTTCACTTCCTGCTCATAGAAAAGTCAAAAGCTCGAGCTTTAGTCTCTGCACACTAAATATGGAAGCAACAGGTGGTTCTTCATGAACCTGTACAAACTCAGCATCCGCTGCTCTGGTTTGATTTGAACACAAACACTTGCTGAGACTTTACTGACCTCGAACAGGCAGCTGAAGCTGAGTGAGGCCGAAGTCACTCAGTCGAAAAAAGTTGGCCAAGTTGTAGTTGCTGAAGTTCAGGTTTGGCACCACCAGGGAGAGCTCTGACTCTGTACTTTATTTTTTGGGAGAAAGGGGAGGGGCGCTCACAAAATCTGCCTCCACTGTGAGGAGAGACAGGACGGAGAGAGGGAGGAGGACAGAAAACATTTATTACAGCAGTGTTCAGTGCTCACCAGTGCACTGTGATACGGACATCAAATACACAACTTTCTCCCAGAACTTTGCTCTTCATGTCTAAATTACATTTAAATTGAAACATTACTGTTATTTAGATCTGTTTACTTCTGTTAGCCTCACATGTTAGTCCATGACCACATAAATAAGACTTTAAAATACAATCACAGGATCCTCTGCTCACACTACTTTGCTAAAAACACATCCAGCCACCAGTAGAAGCTGACTGACAAGCTTCATTTTTAGGCAGGCATTCACTGCAGCTTTTCACCTCAGAATTAATGAAGGTTTGTTGTGAAAGCATTTCGAGGTTTTCATCAAAACTAAAAAGTTTTTGGTTTTTTTTTTCGTTATGAAAGCACTCTATGACATGAATTCATCTTCAACACTTTTCTTTTGTCCCAGTTTTTGCAACTTTGCATCAACTTGAAGGATTTTCTTTGCCAGCATACAACAACCAAACCTCCGCAGCAAGTCAAGTGGTAATTACAAAAATGCAGTTTTAATCTGATTCAGAGCTCACACTCTTCATTTAGTGTGTTAATATAGTATTCATGTTAATCTAGGGAACATAATATCCAGCTAATACAATGTTTGTAATATTTTATTACATTGATTACATCATCACATAATTACATATACGAATGTTGGCAGAGCTGAATGTGTATTTGATCTTTACTGGGGACACACAAGGTGCTGTGACACTTGGAAGTGAAACTTCTCAGATTTAAAGACAGTAAACAAGTTTTTATGACATTTCAAAAAGAGTACAAGTAATTTATGTTTGAACAAGCAGAGCACTGAGTTGAATCTGCAGATAATTAGGCTGTTTGCAGTTGTCAAAGGTTACATTTCAAACACTGTTTGAATTTCAGCTCCCTAAAAGAGCATAAAACATCAATAAGCCACACAAAGCACTAAAACTGTCAAAACTGTCAAGGATCAGAAGGGATGAGCGAAGGAGGCAAATCCCAAAGTTTAGTACAAATATAAAAATACAAGTTTTTATATTTTAGAAAAGTTTAATATCAGTGCAAATTGATCAGATTTATCATTTGATATCTACTGATTTTTGTTTCGGGGAATTCCTCATAAGGTTTTTCCAATATTTTAAATTTGTTAAATCGGATCCAGGCTGCATGAAGTGGAAACTGTCTTTTTTTGTCTTCCAGATTGATCTGATTTTTAAAATCAGAATTGTAAGAACCCAAATTAAAACAGAAGATTTGTTATGATGATACTTTTTCTCAGTGTACATCCAATTTTCTGCAATAAAAGTCAACAACTCTGCAAATCTGACACAAAATGTTAAGCATTAGGAATTGATTTAGTGTAAAAGACACACACCCACACACGCACACACACACCTGGCTTCCTTGGACAGCAGTGGGAGGTCAGCATGGGGCCAAAGATACACACATAGTCAATGTAATTGACTGAAAGGATCTGACATGTAGGCACTCAGAGGAATTTAGCATGCAGGCTTGACATGCACCCCCACATATATGTTGAGACAGAAAGGGGCCTGCATGAGAGAAATCCTCCGCACGTTATAGTGGAAAATGCAGAAAACCGCAGCCACCGATATCCTGCAGTCACACTGGCTTCATGTACAATAAGCGCTCTAATGGACATGGACAGACTCTATGGAATATATATGAAACGCAGGAGCTTGTGCAGATTTGGGCTGACATGTGGCTGCGAGGTTACGAGAACACACATGAAGTTTAGTTTGAATGTAGAAGAGCAGCGAGGGAAAGTCCGATGAATGTGTATTGTGTGAGACAACATGTAGAAGGACAGTGGGAGGGTAAAGAGTGTTGTCAAACTATAGATATCTTTTCCTGTCTTTTCTCATCAATGTTGACAGTTTGAATTGGTGAGCCACGTGAGATAAATGTGTAGAAATAAAGTGCACACTGTCAATCTTAACTCACTGATTGTTCTTAAAAAACTGTATTTCAGTTCCTGTATTTCCTGTGATGAAAAACAGGGCCAATTAAAAACTGGTTTTCTAATAATGGTCGGTGTAAATAAACAGGAACCAGACTCAGACTACAGGCCAGGTAGAAAACAGTGGTTAATAAATTCAATATAATGTGCCTGCAAATGTCTCGTAATAAAAGTCTAGTTAAGAAATTAAGGGTGTTTGTCCACTGAAATGCTAGTAGTGGGCTTTTACTTTGAAAGGGGTAAATTCATCTGTGTTAACAGTGTAATGCAGCAACTTCAACATTAATCTTGCTGTTGTTTGAGTTCTTAAAATGAAGCTTGGCACTGAAATATGAAAAATTAAACTTATCAAACAGAGAAAATCAAAAATAAAGTCCAGCCTCCTCCTGCAGTCGTGGTAAATAAAGTCCCGTCACTACTTCAGGATTTCTGTTGAATTGAATTCAGTAAGATGAAAGACTTCATCTGACAAAAATGAACTTCATCAAATTATCTTCAAAAGTTCAGTCAACTTTAATCTCTTTCTTATATTAAATCACAGGTTTCAGTGTAACATTCACTCATATTAGGTAATAGAAAATGTTTTTAAAATGTGCGCAAAAAAGGTCAGTTTATGTTGAAAACAAAGAAAATTGTGACAAAATATATTTTACAATAAGTTTACAGTTTACTTGTCAGTTCAACCTGAACAAATAAGGCTCTATCAGTTTTATTAATCTTAGTACAATCAACTCAAAAATGTATCCTGTTGACTTAACATGTTTTATTGATTTTACATTAGATAATAGTTTATATTGAAGCATTAATGTTGCACAAAGTGAATAGTTTGTACAGCACATAGCTGCTATTTTCTCACTTTGAATTGTTAAACCATATGTTCAACATGTTCAAAAAGTTTAAACTGATTGCCTGTTGCATTTATGTAGACATTAATATTCAACTCAAACAAATGAAAACAGTACAATACTCTGATGGGGTGTTAACGTAGCTGGAAGCTGAAGTTCAACCTGAAGCTGAATCCTGCACACCACTGAATGATGAACATAGACAGTTGATAGAAGTGGATGAAGCAAGTCAGGCATCACCCCTTGGTTTGTGGACTCCCACTTTGAAGCCAATAGATCAGCATTTGAATGTCACCATGTTGATTGTTTGGAGCCAGAAGTGATCATATTTGTATATGATGGAAGGAGTGAGGAGGCGGGTCTGACCCTTGAACCAGAGATCACTGCCCAGTGTGTATGAGACTGGACTTCAACACTGTTATCATCAGAGACCAGGCTTGTTGATCCACGCTCCAAAATATTCCTCTTTTTGAAACCTAGTATCTACTTGATTATGAACTTTTTTTTAGATGGACCACCAGGGCACTGGTAACAAGAATGAACTTCAGTTAATGATGTCAGAAAGACTTGTGAACAAAAAAGTATTGACAGAGTATTTTATGACTGAAAATGACCATTGAAGTCATTTGGAGCCAGAGTTTCTTGGAGCAAGCCTGTAGTGGCCATTACCATATACCAGGGTTTTTCAAGTTTGGTCCTCGAGACCCTATATCCTGTATGGTTTAGATGTGTCCCTCTTCCAAAACACCTGATTCAAATGACCAGCTCATCACCCAAATTGAAAAACGCTGTTATATACAGTCTGTAATAAAGAAGCAGCTGAATTTTGATATAGAGAATAATAATTTTGTGTTGTTTTGGACAAGTAACAATCTCAATGCCGTCCTCACCTCAGAAGAACACAACAGTCACTCACAGCTGCTCCCATTTTGCAGGTCTGTTCAGGTTTCATTCTTTTGCTCAGAGTTAGGATTTTGTTCCTTGTTGCTAGATATGTGACAGTACAGGAGGTAAACTTTGTGCACTCCAGTTTAACCAGGAGATTTGTACGTCTGGATGTTCAAGTGACAGGATCTCTGGCAAAACTACAAGAAGAATGTTTAGTTCAGATGATGGTGTACATAATGACCTACATCCATGTGTTGCAGAGCTGCTCCCTTGTTTGTCTCACAGAGTGTTATTAGACCAGCGATGCAACATCAGTCACTCTGCAGGAAGAATCAGAGCTGCTGCAGAGCTCTGCGTCTCTGCGTCTGTTGTGTGTTGGAGCTGCATGACTTATGGAATAACATTATGTAACAGGGAGTTGTTGCATTGTACGGAAACTCTCAGGCTTTTCCACAGCCTCAGATCCTGCTTAATTCCTACCACTAAGTGTGTGTGTGTGTTTTTGTTTTGGTTGGTGTGCTGCATTTGTATAGTGTGATTTGTGTGTGTGTGTGTGTGTGTGTGCGCGCGAGCGCGCGCAAGTGTGTGAGAGTCGCACAGACTCACAAAGCTTTCGAGAACATTACCTCATCAAGTTGACCTGCGATTGGTACAGGGCCCGAACGTTGCCATGGTGACAGCTAGCCTTTTTTAGCCGGTTGGTTCTGCTGTGCCCACACAGCGCTCAGTGTGTTGGCCCAGTAACTGAGAGTGTGTGTGTGTGTGTGTGTGTGTGTGTGTGTGTGAGAATGGTTGGACTTCTGTATTTGTGAGTACCAGGACGAGTTTAGCACCTAAGGAGTGACGACATTTTTAAAAGTGGACACACTGTGGAGACTGAGGATGTAGATTTTCAGATTTGAGGACACAGAGAAGATTTTAGGCAAAGTGGCATCCTACTAGGAATCTAATAGAACATTATGGGGACATTTGTGAAGACATTTTTTGACTACATTTTTAAAAATGTGAAGCACACTGAGGACATGTGTAGAAAGCAGTGGAAGGACATTTGGAACAATAGTGACATTTTAGCAAAGTTGAGACATTTATTAAAAGTAAAGACATTTGGGAAGTTGAAGACATTTGTGGACCGTAGGGACATTTGTGTAAAATGAGGAAGCATCTGTTGGGACTGTGAGGGTAAAGTGAGGAGATTTTTTATAAAAACATTGTGAACAAGTGTGGAAAGTAGGTACAGTATTACTCGGTGCAGACATGTTTCAACTTTGAGGGCATTCTAGGAAAGTTGGGACAATTTAGCAAAGCGGGGACATTTTGTTGGAAATGAGGACATGCTGTTTGGACCGTGAAGACATTTTAATGTAGTGGGCACATTAAAAAAGCAAACATTTTTTGAAAGTGACAACACTTTTTGGGAGGTGAGGACATTTGTGGACACATTGGAATTAAGAGAAAATTGCAAAATAAATTTTTTTCATTTATTTTTTTTAATGAGGACATTTTCATTAATGACAGAATTTGGTTGAGGTAAACAGACAGTTAAGAAACCACATCAGTCCAGAGGTGTCCTTATAAGTATAGAAACACGGACATGTCTCTGAGTGTGAATAGATGGACATAAGAGCATTTTGATGTGTTGTGCGATGTGTTAATATGCTTGTGTGGTTGTGTTCATACACTTTGACCCAGTTAGAATGTGGATGACGATTACATGGACACACACACACACACACACACACACACACACACTCACTCTGTGCCAGCTTGTCAGGCACAGAGTGGGCAGTCTCTGTTTTGGAAATGATGACTCATGTTGGCTCAGACTGTAGCAGAACACACTGTGTCCTCCATATACGCCACACACTTCAAACATGCATGCCGAGCCGCTGCAGCACACTGATACCCATAAACAATCAATAATTTGTGTGTAGTCATTTCTCAAACTTTATAAGACATAATGAGAATCCTCTCGTCCTCTCGATCAGATAGATGGAGATGTACTTTCTTTTCTCTCCATCCTCCCCTCCGATCCGTTAACTGCTCACCTCTAACAACCTATCAAGCAATCTGCAGCCGTGGACCCATTAAATAATCTTTTATTTCACTGCACCTTCTTTATGTACTCCCCTCTCTCTCTCTTCCCTTCTCATCTTCTATCTCTTTCTCTGCCTTTTTTTATTCTCTCATTCATCACCGTCCCTTTTCCTCCCCTCCCTACCTCCATGACAGGAGCCGCTGAGTTCAGCAAAACACAAATTAAAAGCGCCTCCTCTCTTCCATCATCCCTCCATCTTTTTTCCCTCTGTCGCCTCCATCCCTTCATTCCTCCTCTTCTCTCTGTCCTACCTACCACTTGTCTCTCGGTCACTCCCCTGCTATTGGTCGGAGGTGATGTCATCATCTTCCTCTGGCGCCCGTCAATAACCTATTAGAAGCCGGCATTTTTACAGTCAGCTGGGGAGTGAAGAAGTGCAACACACATGATGAAACACACACATTCATGCACAATGGACGTGAGCTGGAAACAGATATAAGGCTGCGGAGGTGTGTGTGTGCGCGTGTGTGTGTCTGTCTGTCTGTCTGCCTGTCTGTCTCTGTCTGTCTTAATAAATCTATTTGACAAGTTGTTATTTGGCGCCAAATGAACCAAATTGCTCTGCAAAAGTAAGAGATCATTTCTTATCTCCACAGCCTTATAATAATTTTCTGCTCTGCTTGCATTTTGCATTTTGGGAGAGAAAGTCAGATGTAGAGGTGGATATTCATGTGTGGTACGACTGAACTGTGGCTGCAAATATGCAACTCTACCCAAAGGACTTAATTTCATGTTTAATTGATTGTTTTCCTGATGATTTGCAGCCACTGTTGAGGACCACTGTTGGAAGTTGTGTATTCTTTTTGTAGCTGGACATAAAACAAGGGTTTGAAGATTGTTTGTCTGACATTAGTGCAAAAAAAAAGTTTGTCCTATCAGTGACCTCAGGATTTATAACAAGAGTTATACATGCTCAACTCTAATAACCATTTATGATGATGGTGATTGATAATGCTACATACAATATTGTAGATCATGAGAGTTACAGTTTACATTAACTGTTTTGTGATGTCAAATTTCTACAACATCCCTGTTGACTGGCTTGTAATGTCCTTCCCTTTGGCCCTTTATCACATCTGCCCGTGCATTATCAGCACCTATAGATCTGTTGAATGATATGAAACCATTTGCAGGTCTGTGTATTGCTCTTAAACAAAAAGCTCTGCTCGAGGTCAAGAAAACTTTGCTTCCTTTAACTTGATGCAGTAATTGATAATACATGCACAGTCTGTCTCCCCAATGCTCTGATGTTATCTCTGTCCTCACCAGTGTGGCTACATCAAGAGGATTTCTGTGGAAGTTGACACTTCAGTGCCTTGTATCAGTGGCTGGATAAATTAATTAATGTCAGCAAATTTAAAAGCGTTTCAAACAGCAAAACATAGCAGACAACCATGAGACAGGATTTCAACAAGTCAGACATTTTCATGGTGGCAATCTGTGCATCTTATGTTTGTTTGTAGTTTGCAGTGACTGTGGGAGTTAATATGAACAGATAAATATTTTACAGTAAAATGCAGCTGAGAAATGAAGGATTTCTGTTAATTGAAATAGTAGTACCATATTTTCCGCACTATAAGTGTGCCTTTTAATCTGATGCGCCTTATATATCGATCAATATTAGTTAGTTATGGCTACCGTAGTCAGGGGGCGTATATTGTGATTGCACTAACGTTTGATTTACCGTAGTGGTATCAGACTGTTTCTTTTACATGTTTACTGAATCAGGGAAAAGTTCCCTCCACGTTTGTGATGCACTAACTACATGATAAGAAGTTGCACTACCTGTTGTACCTTGCTGTTGGTAAAAGATAATACTACATCACTGATGTTACCTTAGGGGGAAAAAAATAAAACCGCTGTTCATGTAGCTTTGAACTGTGACAAGTGGAGTTGGAAATATATTGTTTTCAACGAAGGTGCGAATTAAATAATCCGATGCGCCTTATAGTGCGGAAAATACGGTACTGGGCGTTTGTTTTTTTTAATGGTTAAAGGAAGTGCTGTGTTTGTAACAACAGTGTAAGGCAGTAACTTTATTGTTTTGATGTGGTCCTGTTTCTGTTTGAAACATAAAACAAGACTTTGGACTGAAACCTGACCAGCAACACAGGCCTGGCTCAAACAGAGGCCTGTTACCCTCTGAAGCTCAGCCACTACCTGAGGGTTTACAGTATGCATAGAGACTGGACTGATCACAGCAGTGCTTGTGTCCCAATGATCTGTCAGTATGTTGCAACAAACGTTAAGTGAGGCCCAGCCTTTGGCTTTTTGCCAGAAGTTACTGTTAGCACACTGAAGATTAAAACTCAGAGAAGTGATCATCCTTTTTTTATCAAAATAGTAATGAGATTCTGAATGTTGTCATCATTTGACAAATCTAAACAAAGAACACGTGCAACAGGCAAAGTGAAGTAGTCTTAACAAACCAGTTCAAATCCAGAAGTGAGTCATTGTTAGTTTGTGGTAAAAACACAACTGGGTTGTTACACTGAAAGCTTGAACAGTGACAGCAGTTTGGCAGTTAAACAGACATAAATGACATACTTCTGTAAAATAACATCAGTTATACAGTAAAACACAAAACAGAATCATGAATCATATTCACCGTGTAATGATGCATCACATTCTTAGTTCGGTCTAGTTGCAGTGATCAAAGTCAGAAATCCTGAAATGTTCACTGCGGAAAATCATCTCCAGCTCCTTTAAATCCTCCTCGTCCCTGAACACTGAAGCAGCATCACATCTGATGATGTCATGTCTTGCTCAGCGCCAGTAACCTGACACAATGTCTGAAAAATACTAGAGCGTACACCTCTCATACCTCCTCTCTCCTCCTCTCTTCTTCTTCTTCTTCTCTTCTTCTCTGTGTGCTGTCTTCCTGTCTCAGATGCTCATCTCGGCCATATGTTGCTCTGTAACATGAACGACTGAAGTGATACCTGTGGCTTCACCGTCTGTTGGAAACACACGCACACACACACACACACACACACACGCACACACACACACAGTTCAGCCTCTGTCATCTTTTGTTCTCTTTATATCTCTTTATATTTCTGCTTTTTATTACATTTTATTTATTTAGTCATAGCTTCCTCCTGAGCCACAGTGATTTAAATCTGTGCATTTACAAAAGTCTGTCCCTGAGTTTAGTCTTTCTGTTCTACCTTGCAAATTATTTGAAAAATCCAATGAAGTGCTATCTTCCATTAATGTTCAAAAAAGTAACAAAAAAAGACGTGGTTCATGTGAATGCAAAAATATATGCTGTTTAAAAAAAATCTACATTATCAC
>OOFC01051339.1:22910-33151 GCA_900323345.1 Pseudochromis fuscus
CACACACACACACACACACACACACACACACACACACACACACACACACACACACACACACACACACACACACACACACGCACACACACACACTGTAGTTTATTTCGACTTAATCCCAATTACACTGCGCATCCTGCCAAACAGACTCACTATATTACCAAATGTGTATTAATCCACCACTGAACACTGTCTCCAACAGATTGACTGCTGCTTGAGTAACTTTTGCTAAAAACAACTGTGATCAAATGTTGCAGGAAATCACTGGATCTGTTTTGGTATGCATACAGTTTTAACTTCATTCATATATTTTGTATGGCCTAGTACATTTATGCTTCTCAGATGCTTCTTTTTGAAGTCTTAACATTTCTAACTCATTCATAACAAAACCTCAAATGCAGCACTTTACAAAACAGTGTCAAAACATGAAAATACATGAAAATATGAATGAATTACAATGAAATATGAGTAATAGTAATATATTTTGAACATTCATAAAAGTAACATTTTGGTTTAGTTTTCTTCACATTAAAAGACATCAAATAAAAAAATCATATATTTTAGGTATTTAAATAAATAATATATTGCCATTTTGACTATGTTCATTCACTCACAGTGTAAATTTTCGAGCATTTTCAGTTGCATTTTAATTTAATCTAATTTAATTGTAATCTAATTTTTCCACCTCTCAAACTGTTAAGCCAGAATAAATGAGAACTCAGTGATCAAAAAAGTTTTGACTGGACAGCAGGAGTTTGTAATAACGGGCTCACTGTTGAACGTGAGTGTGGTTTATGAAGTTTCTGATTGTTGTGTTTGTTTATATGTGTCTCATACAGCTGATCAGCTGATTATTATTCATCAGCTTTAGATCTGTAGTGATAATTGGTGATGACACAGTGACAATCCTGCAGCATCTGACACCTCCAGTATCTCTGCTGGTGTCAAACTGTCGGCTCCTGGGTTAGTGTTCTTCTTCTGCACTGTTGTAACTGTGTATGTGTGTGTGTATGTGTGTGTTTACATGACAAAACATAATGCTGACCTTGGTTTTGACAGCTCTGATAAGGAGTCATAAGACCACAAAGCTTCTGACTGTTTTTCTCTACGCCTTTATTTAGATTTCATGACTTCCTTGTTCTTCTGTGTTGACTTCCTGAATCAGTGAAACTCGTGACCCTCTCTGTGTGTTTCTATGTTTGCTGGTTAATCTACTTGTTTGTGAGGATACGCAATTAGAGCTTCAGGAAAAGATGATGATTAATAAATTAAATAAACGCAGTGAAGTTTCATTGTTGATACATTTGCATCTCTGTTGAGATTTTCTGCATTGTTTATTTAAACAATATCATTTTCAATTAAGAACATCAGGCCATGATGCAAAATGTGAAAATATTGTCTTATGCTACTCTTCTTTTGCATAAACCTTATTTTTTATTTTATTTTTTTTTTACAAAAGAATAAATTTCTACCAGTACCAAGCATATGCTCCAAATCCTTTTACGTCACATGAATGAACACCCTGCAAACTTATGTTAATAAGACTTACACTTCACCTTATTTTTTTCTTAAATCTCAGATGTATGTAATTTGAAGTTGTTCAGTGTTTAGACAATTTAGTCTTTTCTTATGTACCAAGATTTTGATTTTTTTTAATCAGTTAAAATGGTGACAATTGAGAATATTCATTAATATATTTTTTATCTTTTTTATTTTATTACAACAGCAAAAGCACCTTTGTTTTCCCTCTGCTCATGTCAAACACCATTGTTACAGAAATATCTTCACACGTTGCAGGTTTTTGCTCTGTTGTACCACCCACTACACCGAGTACTTTACATTATGCAAGCTAAACAAACAGGTTGACACAAAGAGCACACAATATGTTTACCACCTCCTTCAGTTTCTGCTGCATTTTGTCAGAATATCAGTGAAACACATGTTTCTCTGTGACTGTAATCCACTGCAGTGACAATATCAGATTTCCACGTTTGCTTATGAAGATAATTAAATCAGATGTGAGCAGAAACGCTGGCTGCTGCCTGCCGTGGTAACGTTGAATCTAATAATACTTTTTCCACATTAACACTTGAGCTTTCTCAAGAACTCTGCTGTTGTTTATTTCCACTGCTCAGAGTGGCAGCCCTCCTCCCAAATCAAATTGATTCAAATGAGATTCTCTATTGTACTTTAATTTTGCTGTCAGCTAATTCTCCTCCTCCCCTCTCGGTCTCTAACTCTGTGCTTTAGTTTAATCACAGCTATTGGATTAGCTGCGACCAACATTTCCATGAATCCTCGGGATTGCGTTGCAGTCCCCCCCTTGAAAATTGCTTGTTTGGCTGAATCAGAGGCTGTAATGCTGGCGAGAGCAGATGATCACACAGCTTTTGTAGTGTAATGAGATTCTTACTGGAATGCTGCTGCAAGGGCACACACACAAACCACATTCACACATTTCTAACCAGACAAACACACAACGCACAGAGATGAACACAGGGGTTTTTTGTGCATTACATTAAAGTGCAGCTTCATCTGATTAAACCAGACTGCTGTCACTGTGCTCAAACAGGGGGATTGATTTTGGCCTTCAAATTTCCTGTGGCTCAAGTTTGAGTTCAGAGTGTGTCTTTTTCTTCTGTGTCAGTTCTGGATGTTTCAGCCTTGGACAACAAGCAACATGTAGTTTCAAAGAGACGGGATCCTGCACCTCTTTTACGTCTCTGCTGCGACCTCTATACATCTGCTGTTCCTGTACATTCTGACTCCAGATAATAGACACACTCGGCGTTCTGTCCTTAAACGCCTCGGCTGCTCTGACCTCAGCAATAATCAGAAACATTCAAACAGGCCTTGCATTTTGTCCATTTTTTGTCACACAGCACTGAGTCTGACTGTGATCTAAAAACCTTGAGCTGCTTACGTTAAAACTTAAGAAACATTACTATTGACGCTGTTTCAACCTTCAGGGTCGTCCTTGCAGAAAAGTGTCCAGGAACACTCAGCATTGAGGTTCTCTGTTTACAGTTTAGGTCCTGACTGTCTCCTAATGCTACCACAATACCCACACAGCCACAAACACTGTGCTGATGAGTAGTTATTGGGAGTAAGCATTGAAAAGATTCACATGTTTATGACTGGGGACATATTGACAATTGAAAAATACAGTCTCTATTACTCTGTAGTAATGAAAACCTGGATGTTAATTTGAACAATAGTATGAGTCAAAAATGTGTTTTACATGGTCGTTGTTAGAAGCTCTGTTAGCATGCTAATGTAATAGCATGTAACAAGATTTTCTGTGCTACTAGCTTAACAATGCTACATGAAAACTTTACATTTATTTTTCTGTCCCTCACTAACGTGTTTTTTGCAGCTATTTGAACATATATGGTGATGATTGTATGAGGTCTTATTAATGAGCCATTAGTGAAGGGGATAGCTCTAATGAGTCTAATGTGCCAGCTGTGGCTCAGGTGGTAATGTGGGTCACCCACATGTCGAAGGGTTGTTGGGACTGAACCCCAAAGTTGCTCTCAATGGCAGACTGGTGTGGCAGCTCTGTACCAATGAGTTCAGCGCAGAGGTAACTCATTGTCCTTGTTTTGTGGGTGTGGTCCTCATGGGAGCCAAGCTTTGATGGTGTTGATATTTTCACCATCACTGAGCTGAGTGGTTCAGTGGACAAACATTTGTCCACTGGTCGGTGCTATAAATGTCATTTCTGTTTCATTTCTGATTCCATTCATTTTTATTTTCATAAGATGTTGCTCTTGCATATTTCTTGTTCAAATGCAGGAGTAAAGATCATCTAGGAGTGTGCAATCCCTCATAAACTGGGCTGAACACATGCAATTGGTGCGTACGTGTTGCTATGTCTCTGTATGTCACCATTGTAATGGTTGTACCTGGATTATATGTTTTCACTTTCCTCTGGCTAAGTCATGTGTTTCAGTATGTGTATAACACATGGTTGGATTTGTTTAGCGCTTTTTTTCTCGGTGACTCAAAGCGCGTACAGAGACCATTATTCATTCACACCCAGTCATACGGGTGGCGGTAAGCTATGATAGCCACCTACGGCCCCTCTGACCACCACCACACCATTCATTCAACATTCATACAAGGCAAGGTGGATAAAGTGTCTTTCCCAAGGACACACTGACAATGACTGGGAGGGGCGGGAATCAGACCACCAACCCTTGTGGTTAGTAGACGACCACTCTACCACTGAGCCACTGCCGGCCTACATTTAGTCTTGCTGGTCTGACAGGGGTGTGCAGGTTTGCTTTTGTATTGTATTGTGAAGTTGTATTAAAACGACTGTTACACTATTTTTTTCCAGTGTATGTTGAGTAGCCTCAGCTCTAATCATCTTCAACCTTCGATCAGGAATTACAGTTAACAACATACAACAACCAGTCAACCATTCCAGTGGTTTAAGATGCCGTTCAATAACTAGACTCTTCTCTTGACTATTAACCCCTCATTTAATGAATCCATCAATCCCTTCATCTATATATCCAACTACCATCACATTACATCCGTCTGTCACTGGATCCATAGTCAGTGTCAGACAAAGCCTTGATTAACTGATAGAGGGATCAACTGTGAAGAGGTAATTGGTGATATGCAGAAGTGTGTAGTGTGTGTGTGTGTGTGTGTGTGTGTCAGCTAATGTGGACAAGAGGAAGCAAAAGATGAGTTAAAAACATTAAGGTAGTAAAGGAAAGATCATGATAGAGAGGAGGTCTGGAGACTGAGGGGAAGTTGCTCCTTTGGTGCAAAGATGAGAAAAATCAACCTGAACTTGTTGATGTGTCACGCCTCAGACATGTGTATGAAGTGATAATCAATAATGACCTTTTTGGGTGTGAGCGTACATAAACGTGTGTGTAGATTTTTGTGTCTCTGCATGTCTTTAGGTCACGTTAACAAATAGGAACCTAGCCTCTAAAGGGTATTAGTCTTCTTAGTGTGTGTGTGTGTGTGTGTTCAAATATTCCTGCCTAAAAACAGAAAGAAACTTTTAGGAGCCATTTTTTAAGGAAACTGATTTACTTGTGCCAGTGAAAGGTGAGGTTTTCTTGGAGGGCTGCAGAAATTCAAACATGAAATTGAGGCTGAGGATGAAGACCTTGGATAGAAAGATAAGAGAGAAAGAAGTCGAGAGGACTGAATTGATCTTGTTCCAATCCCTCAGTGAGCAGTGTAACGATGCTGTTGTGTTGGCTGGGGCCCCAGAGTGTGACTCTGTTTCATTAGGTGTGATTAAACCTGCTCAGCTGACTGAAACTGTCCCGCCTGGCACACCTCGCCTCACCCTTAAACACACACACACACACACACACACACACACACTCACTAACTAACTGATGTTACTGAAGTCTTAATGTGTGGATATTTTGGCCACAACAGAGGCAGAATGATACAACGTGTGTCATAATATTACTGTATAAAGAAGTAAAGGCTAGCATGTCGGCATGCAGCCACATTGGCAAATCCAAAAAGGCAACATTAGTATTCAGTTTGGGTCTTGTTATGGTGGATTCACACCGCACGTGGCACAAATTTATACCTCAAGTGTACTCGCAGACGTGTACTAGTGATTTCAGCACACGCGAGTAAGAGCCAATACGAGTACTCCTCCCGGTAACCACAGCAACCGTCACTTCCGCCCTCAACAGTGGATGAGATCGTAAATATTGGTGCTTTTATCTGATTGTTGAAGACCCACAAATGAAGAAAAGCTCCCCTGCTTCTTCTTGGTTTTATCCTGGTACAGAGACAAAGTCGTATAATAAAGCTCGGGACGGCCACAGATGGCGACGATAAGCTCGTCCTCCATTGCTGTTCAGTGACGTCAGTGACGAATCAGCAATACCATGTGACACAATTTTTTTGCTCACGTTAAAACTCCTTCAACTTCCGCGACCTGAATCTTGCGCCTACTCGTGCTGCCCGGTGAGTAGACTAACTCGCATCTTCCTAATCACTTATTATGTAATCGCAATGTGACAGAAATGCATTTTTAATAAGTGGAAAAGATAATTATTTTTATCATGTGGATTAGTGGTGTTGAAACTTCTGAGAATCTCTGGTTTTATTTCTGGCTAACCTGATAGCATCCAAGAGCTGTCAGTTTCAGATCTGCACAAACATAATGCAGAGCTATTGACTCTGAGACTAGACCACTTCTGTATGAACAAAAAGTTCATACAAAAAAGAGACTGTACTCTGGTGAATCAGGGTTGTATAAGTGGTGCGACAGCGGTGCTGCTCAGTTGTGTTCCCTCAAAGATCAACACTGATAAAGCAGCTGACAACAAAGAAAAGACATGAAATGGTATCTATGTAAGTTCACCAAATGACTGCCCCTGTTCAAGATGTGAAACCCCATTCATTTGTCCTTTTATCAGTGGTAAGTGGAGCACATCTTCTTCCACCATTGGTGATGGGTGCAAGCCAAAGATTGCAGTGCTGAGAACACCAAAACACATTTTACAGCTTGGATTACCTTTTAATTCTGGATTAGTTTTGGATAATTCAGCAGTTACTGCAACATGTTTGGATTCATTAACTGTGCTCCAACTCAGTGTGTACCCCTAGGGTACGTGAGCACATTGTAACATGGAAACTTTTATCAATTTATTTATTTCCAAGATGATGATATCATTTTCCCAGTCGTTTTGTGAGAACATTACACAAAAAGGTATGTGTACGCCCCATAATTATCTCCACCAACCAACAATCTGCAGAACACCTTTGTGAGGACACATGGCAAGCCAACGCCAAAACACCAAAACAGCCGAAAGCTCATCCTCCCTGCAGCGATCGCTTTGGTCAAAATTATAATTGACGAGAAATCAGCTGACACTGTGACAGCAGTTCCTCTGTCAAACATCGCGTCCTGTTGGATTGATGATATGTCTGCTGTTGGACAGGTGGTGAATACAGTGAAGCAGGCAGGACAGTTCACTCTGCAACTGGAATAAATGACAGATGTGTTAAATATAACTAACACAGGAGAGTTATTATTTATTTTTACATTTTTATTAAGTTTATTTTGAACATAAAAGCCATGAAAAGGGAAATTTTTGCAAAGGAGAGTAATTCAGTTCATTTCAATTGTCTTCTAGATTGTTACTTATTTCATTTATTATTTATTTCATTTTACAAGAATAAGAACATTTTTAAAAGAGTAAACTTGGAGGAAAATTAATAAGATACAAGGCAAGTGTAAAACAACCATGTTCTCTCTTTAATGAACAAAATAAAGAGATACATAAAAATCCCTTTCAGTTAATAATCAGTGATGTTATGTTTATATTCAATTCAATTTTATTTATAGAGTTCTAAATCCTAATCAAGATGAGGTCGAGGGATTTGGCCATCTTTAGAGAATCATCACATGGTATGACAAAAAGGCTCAGGGGGTCCACCAGACAAAAAAGGTTGGAAACCAGTGCTCTGAGTTGTACTTCTGACTGGTCTTATAAACATGTCAGAGTCTCTGTAGACTCTGACAGGGATAAAAGACTGACATGCATAAAAATTACTAACATAATTAGATTTGACTGAACCAAAACATAAACCTCGCTGCCGTAGAGTCCCATATTTCCAGGTAAAATAACAATAAGGGAAACACTGTCTTCTGAAACCAAAAGCAGTTTCGTTTCATCAATGTTGTCTCCATCGAATTCCCAAAATGCTATTTCTGGGCTTCCTGTTCTGTGGCTGTATTTTGCCTTTGTTAACTTGACCGACCAGATGATCAGAAGAGTCACGACATCTACTGCGAGTTTAGGGCACAGAAGTAGCATGATGAACTGCTCCAGTGTACAGACACAGCCTGGTTAAATACCCCATCAGCATGTTCAGTGGTTTCTGTATCAGACACACATTTTTTTGGTGTCTGATACAAACAAATAGCTGTTGTCTGTGTTTTCCATCACAAATTAAAAATAGTAATAATTAATGTTTCTGCGTATAATAATTTCTCATGCAATCCTATTTGTTTGTGTCGGGATTATGCTCATTTGATTCTTCACAGTAATAAATAATGAAACCAGTGACTTCAAAGAAATCATGTGCAGTTTGCCTGAACAATTGTGCCATTTTTCTGCCAGCGTGGGAAAGACTGGCGGTCACAACTCAGCGAAATGTGTCCGAAACAAGCTGTTTTTGTCATTGCTGTCTTTCTATCTGCACTCTTTGAAGTCATAGCTAACACATGACCAGCCAACACATTGTCTGGGTTCAGAAATTTGCTTTTTTTCCCCTAATATCTTGTTTGTCGAAAATGCTGCGATTGTCTGACATAAAGTAGTTACACAGAACCTCCTGTTACAGACTGATTCTGCTTTAATCAAATCAAACAAGGGGGTTGGTTAAGTTCTCAGGGCTCGGTCAGCGGTTGTTCAGCCAGAAGAAGTTCAGATCGGCCTCATACGTTGAAGTTATCCTGCTGATACTCTTCCAGAAGTCTCTGCTGTAGTGATGGTCTATTTGGAAAAGGGCTTTTGGGCTTCAGGGAAGTTTGTGTTGCAGTTTGCCGATGGGATAAACTGGCAACAAACCCAGTCTAGTAAGCTCAAGTAATACATCCAGGAGACAAAGAGATTCACTCCATTACAGCATCATACTTGCTGTTGTTTTCATTCTAAATTAAAATACTAAGATTATGGAAACTATATTGATAAAAACCTTTATATTAAGTTAGTAGGGGAGACCAGGGTTTGTTGTCACATTGCAATTATCTTCTCCATCAGAGGGCACAACTGAAAAGTGGAATACTGGTTTTCTTCCCTCACATGGTCTCATGTCCTGACTGAGGAGAGAATAGTACATTGTGAGGGGAGATGAGCACCAATCAACCATTTTGCACAACCCAAAGTAAAAAATATCAACTTGATATACTTCAAAATAAACTTCTTTCAGATAAAAATCCTAACATTGATACATGTGGACTTGTTAATATGTGTTCAATGACTATGATCAATGACTTTTTCAAGCTAAATGATAAACATTTTCTGTGCCTGACTTCAGTGTTCACTTTCAAGTAGAAAATGAACAACAATAATCTTGTCCTTGTTTTATTTGTTGCAAAATCCATTGTGACATCTTAGTGAGACAACTTACCCCGCTGTGGGACAACTTGTCACATGTTCACACTCTTTATTTGATTGGTTATAACTCTGCACTGATACAAGATATGAAAATGACATGAATACAAAATATATACCTGAGAGTTTGGTCTTTCATCTGGTACATATTTATTTTCTATATGATAAGAAATCTATCAGTGTAAAAAGCATGACAACTAGAAAAGAAATGCCTCCAAAACAGTACAGTTTCTAGAACTATTTACAGCAGTGGATTGATACACATTTGGCTTCACGTTTAATATGTGCAGGAACTAGATGGTGGAGGTCAAAACTTGAAGCTGCTTGTCTTACAGAGCATGCTCAGTAGAGTCTTTCTGTGGTACTGCTCTCTGAGACTTCATCAGGAGTCATTTTGCTGTGTTTCTGAGATGCTTGTTATGGCGTTTCTAATGACTGGAGAAAATCTTTGTATGCTGTGTGACCTGTGAGATAGTGTAAAGTGTGGTCCATAGGCTGTATTTAAGAGATGGACATATGCACATGTAGAGTTTGACATTTTGTTGTTGGTATGTTGGTTTGTTTTGGAGCCAGAAGTGACCATATTTGGAGAGGAGGGAGGAGCCTTCTATGGTGACACCTGTCATTTAAAGAGGCCGCGTCCTAATTATGCAAAACTTCAACTGTAATGTTTTAATATTTTAACATGGAGGTCATTGGGGATATATTTTCAGCCTGAGAGGGTGCAGCTTAAATTTTTATCAACTATCTTATATCCCTGAACTATTGATGAAATAACTGAAAACATGTTTTATATTCTAGTTTCTTCAAAATAGCCACAGTTTGGTCTGATTACTGTTTTGCACACTCTTGACATTCTCTTGATGAACTTCAAAAGGTCGTCACCTGAAATGTTTCCACTTCACAGCTGTGACTTATCAGGTTAATTAGTGGAATTTCTTGCTTTATCAATGGGGTTGGGACCATCAGTTGTGTTGTGCTGAAGTCAAGTTAAGCCCTATTGGACAACTGTTAAAATACATATTATGGCAAGAACCAATCAGCTAACTAAAGAAAAATGAGTGGCCATCATTACTTTACTTAGCTGATTGGTTCTTGCCATAATATGTATTTTAACAG
>OOFC01051340.1:5977-16712 GCA_900323345.1 Pseudochromis fuscus
AGTGTGGACATATCGATAAACAGTGTGGACATATCGATAAACAGTGTGGGCATATTGGTAAACGATGTGGACATATTGGTAAACAATGTGGACATTTCGGTAAACAGTGTGGACATATCGATAAACAGTGTGGACATATTGGTAAACAATGTGGACATATTGGTAAACAATGTGGACATATTGGTAAACAATGTGGACATATTGGTAAACAATGTGGACATATTGATAAACAATGTGGACATATTGATAAACAATGTGGACATATTGATAAACAATGTGGACATATTGATAAACAATGTGGACATATTGGTAAACAATGTGGACATATTGGTAAACAGTGTGTCTGTAGCAGCAGATCCTGTCAGTTTAGTGAGCTGCAGTAGCACAGTCCTGCTGGATGTAACCTCACACGGGGGTAAATGAATAATCATTATGATAATTACCAAATCATTCAATCACTTCATGGATTTGTTCACAGAGATTTCCTCTGACCTCAGACAGCTGCGGGGCTTCATTCTCAGCTGAAAACATCAACACCGGATGATTCAGTAAAACACCTGGATTACAATCAATAAACTTTTAGGTCCAATGCAGAAACTTAACATTTTTGTTATGGTGTGGTTAACCTTTTATAACTGTATGTGTTGCTGGTCAATATGTTTCTGATAGCACAAACTTTGACACAACTACGGTATTATAAAGTGACTTGTGCCTTTCCTGGAAGTCAGCGAAGCAGCCTCTTTACAATTTACTGCATGTTACAGTAAACATTGAAGAAAAACACAAAAACAGAATTATACTTGAGAGTTTCAGTAAACAAAAAACACTGTAATTATACATGCATAACATATTTTGCATGTTAAATTTGAAATCAAAATAAGATAAATAAAAAGCTTAGGCGTGACATCACCTGACTGTAAACCAGCTGTGCTACATTCACCACCACGTCCAGAGTCGTGACACAGGGGTGTGATTTCTGAGACTGATGAATTAAATCCCAGTTATCTGTGCATTTGAGCCACATGACCTTCACAGTGATGGAAGCACTTGTGATAAAGGCCATGGGGTTAAAGGCATTAGTCATAGGTTACATTACATTTATGAGGAACCTAATAAATGATTTGTTTTCTTATAGTTCAGTTTTCTTACACTTTGAATTTCCTCTTCACGACTGAAAACAAAGTCACATTTTGAACAAGTCGATGACAGAATCACACCCAAACACAGAAGCAGTTTTTTTTCAATGGCGTCAAGCTGAGCACTGCACTGATGGTGAAGTGGAGACGGGAGGATGGAGGGAATGACTCAGACAACAAGAAGCAGACTTGAAAAGTGCAGAGAGAGGAGCTGAGAGGTGTGAAACAGGAAGAATGAGGAGGTGAGAGGAGGAGGAGGAGACGATGGACGGACAGAGAGGAGCAGAGCAGCTGCAGTGGAGCTGTAAACACACAGTCACAGTCACACTGCACTGAAAAGACCTTTGACAGAGTGTGTGGAGGCTGCTGTGCTGCTGCGTGAGGGGATCAGTGTGTATCTGTGTGTGCACATGCATTTTCCTGCAAGTGAGTGTGAGGATGTTTTTGTCTGTGAGTGAGTCTGCACTGTGCGACGTGCATGGATGATTATTAACAGCATCAGCATGTAGTGTGTGTGTGTGTGTGTGTGTTTAACAAATGTGGTGGACAGCTGACAGGAAGGATATTCCACTCAGTGCTCTAACAGGAAGTGTTGAAGTAAAATTCAGAATTTAATGGAATTTCCTTTTTCCTCCTTTTTTTTAAAAAACTCATGCTCCTCCTCATCTTTCTTTACACTTTATCGTTCACTTTCCTCTTTTATGCTGAATTGATTTTATCCTGACCTTCTGAACTCGTGCACATCACAATCACACTGCACACGCATCAGAAAAAAGATAAACAATCGCTAATAAACCTGATTTGTACAGGACTAATATTACTTGGGATCTTTTAGCGATTACCGTATTTTCTGCTTTATAAGGTGCATCAGATTATAAGGCACACCTTAAATGAATGTCCTATTTTAAAACTGTTTTCATATATAAGGTGCACCGCATTATAAAGAACATAGAATAGAAACTACTGTAGTGGCTGGGGTTGTGTTTTCATCCATCTAGATCAGGGGTCTCGAACTCATGCCACAGAGGGCCGAAACCCTGCAGGTTTTCTTTCCAGCCGGTCACTAAAGCAGGTGATTGTAATGATCAACACCTCCTTCAATTTGAGGGAAGGAGCTCATCAGTGAGATCAGCTGCTGGAGAGGTGGTTGGAAAGAAAACCTGCAGGGTCTCGGCCCTCCGTGGCACGAGTTCGAGACCCCTGGTTTAGCTGGTACTGGTTTTAAATACGAATCAAACATCCAGAGACCTGGTAATGGCATCTACAACAGTCGGGTTAATCTCCTGGGATCCACACATCTGTCCAAAATGTTATCATCCAGTAGTTGTTAGGACACTTGGAGGAAAGTGATGGAAATTCACACCAAGCTTCCTCCAGGATCACAGTACATCAAACATTCACTACAACTGTTGTTCAGTGTGTGGATGAAAGCCTCTCAGTCTGTAATTTCTCACTGATTGTTCTGTACATGATTTTCTACTGATAACAGTAAAAGTTGTCATTTCCTTTCATGCTTCACACTGCACTTTACTGACTAAAACACTGTTTAGGTTCATGATCAACTGAAGTGAAAAAATCTGCATGTGGACCAAAGGTTTTGATTTTATGATGAGAGCCACAGAACCTTTATGGTTATTAGTCAAGTGCAAAATAGTGAGAAATTATGGAAAATTTAGAGTCTAATGTAAAATTTTGCTTTCACCACAACAATGATTCTTGTTATTGGCCTGAAGCTACAGCAGAATCACAGTGACTCCTCAGTGGCTCCACCTAAGATCCAATCATTGACAGGAGAAGACCTCAAACCCACAGAGACACCTCCTGCCATTACTGTACTCCACAGTAAATGAACCAGGTGAGGGACACCATGCAGCAAGTGACCTTTTTCACTTTAGCAGCTTAAAAACCATCACTGCTGTAACTCCAACTTTTCTTTCATCTGCAAAGTGCTGGCAGCTTGCTGAACATTCACCCCACGCCTAGCCACACCGACATCTTCTGATGATTTCACCTGGAGGAACAGGAATAACTTTAACTAGAATTTTAACTCATTTTACCGTAAACCTTGAGGGTGGGCAGCAGCTCTCACTCTGAGCGACATTCAAAGCACTTGAACACTGCGAGAGGCTCCCTGACAGCAAAGGAAAGCCTCAGGTCCTCTTCTGCTGTGCAAGTTGCTGGGAGAAGGATCTCTGAGGAAGACTGTGCTATCAGCTGATGTGAAGAGTCAGAGTCTCTTGATGTGTGAGGGTAGAATAATAAATACATTTTCAATAAAATCTGCCTGGCTGACATGGATGTGGCTGTGTGAGATGTGTACGACTTTAATTGGAGTCAGAGAGTTGAGCTTCCTCTCATGCTGGTGAGACAACTCTTCTTCACGTCTGGATCTTGGCTTCAGTTTGGGAGCTTTAGGGAAGACACACGGTTTTTAGCTCTTTGTTTTCTTCTGCCAAAAATGACTGCATATTACTATACAAACAGCTGTTATCTAGTAATGGGTTTGGCATCCCTGTCTGCTAAGAACAGACTTTTGTGTTCACATATCTGTTTTCCACTGACCATTAGGAATCATACTATTTAACTGTAGTGTCACTATTTTGTTTGTGAGGACATCTGGTGCAGAAAACCCTCCACTGTAGGGATATGTGTCTCTTTTTGTCCTGCCACCAGGACCCACAGCTACACTTAGTTCTTCTACAGCATGAGGACATCTGGTGAACTCCCTCCAATGATGTGATGATGTAAGAGTAACAGAACAGAACAAACAACTTTGTGAATTTTAGGGGAAAAAATCATAGTTTAGGACCTTTATCATCATAGTAACAATAACAAATGTACAGTTAAGGCCACAAAATGGTCAAAAGAAACAATGTTGACTATCAGTTTTTAATGGTAAAATCAGTGTTTTAGCCCCTTCATCCATCCATCTTAGTTTGACTCTACCTGTGGGGTCTGTGATCCTATGACAATTTCACCTCACTTCCTTTTTTACTCCCCTCATAAATATTACATTTAGATCATGGGTGTCAAACTCGTACCATGGAGGCAGAGACCCTGCAGGTTTTCTTTCCAACCATCTCTCCAGCAGCTGATCTCACTGACGAGCTGCTTCCCTCAAATTGAAGGAGGTGGTGATCATTAAAATCACCTGCTTTAGTGACCGACTGGAAAGAAAACCTGCAGGGTCTCAGCCTCCATGGCACCAGTTTGACACCCCTGATTTAGATGATGATGTCACAATGAAATGTTAATGGAGGCCTGTTTAGCTGCTTGCACAAGTGATCTATATCTCCTCATTTTGAGTCACAAAAACTCAATAATTTCATGGTTATTTTCTATAAGCAGAACATGCTTTAAACTGAAATGTAAATCCAGAAAGCTTCCACACGAGCTCAGCGAGCTGGGTAATCCTACCACAACTCACATGTTTATATTAAAAAGGTGAACAGTGAGTTCCTAAGAGAAACAATGCAGATGCTCACCACGTCTATTCACTTCTGTCCAAATACCTGTTCTAGTAGCTTCTAGTAGGATTCTTGAATAGATTGGTGAATTTAATGTTTGGAAATCCTAAAGCATAGTTTTCTTTCATTGTGTCTTACTGTAATGGCAGGTCCAGCAAAGGCCAGGCTGAGCAGCATCAGCAGGGGGATGACCTCATGGTTGGGGTCGATGTAGGGCAGGCTCAGGCTGCGGTCATGGCAGTTGAATCCCGACTTGACCGGTTTGAACACGTCCGTCCACTCGAGGAAGTACAGACTGACCACGGACGACACCAGGATCGGCAGCTGTACACGGACACGACAGGAGGAAATGATCAGAGGAAGTTCAAAGTCACAAACAGCAGGAGCGTCAGCAGATTGCCAATGAATAAATAAATAGATAAACAGGCAGTGAAGGCTGCAAATGTCCTCATAACCCTTTGCTTCAATGACCATGCTAATTTGATTTGATAATGAGGACGGAGGCATGGAAAACAGTTTTGGTGACCTGAGGGGGTGAGGAGGGTGCTGAGGGTGATGCAGGATGACATGTGGAATTTATTGCTTGTATGAATTTCTCATCTGATTTTAGCTCAGATCTGAATAAATTCTCCTAATCACAAGCTAAAAACAAAACATCTAGTTCATGTTTATTGTGGCCAGCACAGGGCCTTAAGATTATAACATGGTAGTTAAATCTCAACCATGAAATAAAGTAATGAAGCTGGTGTTGATGTTGAAGCAGGGCTTCACTGGTCTGTGGAAGATATCCAGGGAGTATCTGCACGGGGCTCAGCTGGTTATGTAAATGTCTGCATTCGACATGCTGAATGGCTGGGTGCACTGAATCCACCACTGACCTGTCACAGTGTGACTGTACTGTGGACTGGTGGCATTTTACTACAGTATCCAGCTAGATAAACAGCTTTTTTATTTTTCAGAAACACCCCAGGCCTGTTTTTTACCCCTGGGGTAATTACATGTCATATGTGGGAAGAAAACTAGACAGTCCAAGGTGGCTCCTGTTCATTCAAATCCATCCCTGACCACTCTCTGAATTCAGCTCTGGCAAACAAAGTACTCCCTCTGACCCATCAAATGAGCAAGTCCTTGACTATATCTTCACTTTTTTCACCATACACATCACATCACTCTTTGCTTATTCATCCCCAGATTTTTACAAAAAAGTGAAGTTTTTTTTTACCCAGATGTCTTTCTTGATTCAAGGTACAGGTAAGACCTGCTGTTGGCTGGACAGTGATGCTACAGAGTGACACTTCCTCCTTCATAAATGATCTTTGGCAGAGTGGTGGCACAAGTTCAATGTTGCTTGTTATTATTGTTTGTCGTTTTTACTGATGAAATCACACATGGCCATTTTGTCCCCAGATTTTCCCATCCCTGAGGTATGGCGATTATTTAGTCTCAAAAGTTGCATGAAAGCATACATGTAATGCAAGCACGTAGAGCAGTATGTGCAGGTGGAAAAGCAGCTTTGTAATCATGCAGCTGTGAGGATTGCGTTCGCTCGATTGTCTTCTTTGTGTTAGCAAAGTGTCAAAATCCGCAGCTGAGAATCGAATGTGCGTGACAGTCGTCCTGCTCGCTGGAAACATGTGACTTTTGAAACAATGAAACTCGGAGTGAGACAGCCAATTGAAGGTCAGTACTGAAAAGTGACCAATTGGATGAGTCGTTGGCCACTGTCCTGCCCCCAGAGTCTCAAGAGTCACATTTCCAGTGTGTGTGGTTTGTAAATGCACTGAGATGCTTTTCAGCCCATGGATAGTTTGATGTGCTTGCATTATGTGAAGGCACATATTTCATGTGATGATACACAGTGTATATTACATATATCTGAGTCACTTCTGTCGACTTAATTCAAATGTGTCATAATGGGCCCAGAGGCACATGTGTGTCCCTGCTTATGTTGAGTACAGACCAGGAACATCCAACAACAACTAATCTGCAATGATTGTCATATGCTGCATTGAGCAGTAGTCTGGTTCAGGTTCTGGATACTTTCGATAAGAAACATCTGTAAAGATAAAAAACTGGTACCTAAAATGATGCTTAAGACATTCAACAAGCACCTTGCTAATGTCAAAACAAATCACAAATAATAACCAAATGAAATGCCTGGTCTTTCTGTTTTTTTAATTGGAATGACATTAATCCTTTCCAGCCCATCATCTGTCATATGTTTTGTAATTGTAGAAACAACAGTGCAGTTTAATTGCCTTGGATGTAATGGCACCGACAAAGTCAATAAAATGCTGCTAATAGCACAGTATATTATCAAGTGAGCACCTAAAATTGCTCTGCTGAGATATTTCTCATTAACTAGAAAGAGATTAAAACTTCAATATTGATAAGTTCATTTCACACATCAACACTGTTGTTCATTTGTGTCAGAGTTCCTTCCCAAATGGTTTCTAACAACCCTCCAGGCCAGTTGGTGTCCCATTAAAGAGCGCTACAGGCAAGTGTGCTGCATGTGTAGGCAGAAAGCTGATGTGTGATTGAAGGCAGTAAAGTGTCCACAGAGGACTGCAGTGTGATGCATCAGTGGGAGCCAAATGTGGCCCAGAGCATCGTGGGCTTTATCATGCAGCTTAAGACGATGATTCTCTGCAGCGGACTCGCTGCTCGATCAGCTAATGCTAAGTAGAGCAGTGTGATGGAGGAGGGGCCCCGCTAGGAGCCCAACACAGGGGGGTCTCTTCAAGTGAACACACTCCTGCTGGGAGCTGAGCCACTAACACACACTAACACACACACACACACACACACACACACACACAGGAGGCCTCTGTTTGAAGACTTCCTTCCTTTTGCCGGTTTTACATTTCTGCCAGGAGATATTCGAACACTGACACACTGCTTTACTTGTCCTTTGTTACTTGAAAAGAGAGAGTTCATAAAGTGCTGAACCAACCACATTGGTGGTAACATCTGAAGACAATAGAGAAAGTAGAGATTTAATTTTGCTCCAGGCATGAGTAGAGAAAGTATTAAATTAAGCGACAAATTTGCGTCATTGCTGATTCCCCGACATGACCGAACAGCAATGGAGGACGAGCTTATCGCCGCCGTCTGTGGCCGTCCACAGCTTTATGACACAAGTTTAACTCTGTACCAGGATTAAACCAAGAAGCAGAGCAGCTTCCCTCTGTTTCTGGGACTTAACCAACAGGTTAAAGGAGCAATATTTTCGATCTCGTTCATTGTTGATGGCGGATGTGCAGTCATCGTGCTTACCAGGAGGAGTGCTGCTATTGGCTGTTACTCACGTGTGATGAAATCTCCAGTACATGAATGTGAGTACACGCAGGGCGAAAATTCATGCTGGGTGCTGTCCTGTGGAATAACGCACTTCACAATTCATTTATTTATTCATGAATTAATTATTCTAAGAAATTTAAAAAAGAACCTCAATGGCCTAAAATGTATTTTTAAAGAAAACTCAGAAGAACTGTACGTGTGTGTGTGTGTGGCAGAGAGCCAACTATCTTAAAGTATCAATTCACTGTGGATTTGCATTAATTTAATTAATTATTTTATAATTTGAAATAATATAATTTGGTTTATGAATCGATAACTTGTTCCCTGTGATGAATAATATGAATGAGTCTGATTTATGAATCAGTTGTGCCATTAAATTACTTCTGTTGACTTATAAACACAAATGGTTGAAACCAGACAATGCAGGAACTGTGATCCAATAAAATATGTATTTCTAAAAAGACCTGGAGTCCACCTCAGGAGGCAGCACCCCTCCTGAGGCCTCCTGAGACACAGATCCTTTACGTCCTTGAAGTTGTGAGGCGGGGCCTCTATGAATCAGAATTACTTTTCAGTTACATCCTGTCAATGCTCAAGTGAACAGAGATCTGAGGAATTTGGTGTCAACACCTTGAACTTGTTGTGTTCCTCAAACCATTCCTGAGCCATGCTGACTCTGCAGGGAGCATGATCCTGCTGAAAGAGGACACTGCCAAGGACCCAGGGTTTCTCAGCAGAACACCGGGCGTCATTCACCAAACCTTCGTACGAACAAATTTGTTCTTCAGCCCCAGTTATGCAACACTTCAGAATATTCTCACATTCACCAGTCTCACATTGGGTTGTAGCTAAGATCCAAATCCATGGACATCCAGGAGAAACTCTTAAGCAGATTTAAGAGGTGACACGTTTGCACATAAATGGTTATTGTGTTTTTCTCGTCTACAGCTGTGTGTGATCACAGGATTGAAATGACAGTTTCCATCATTCATGTTATTTTTGATCATTTTGTTTTTACACTGCACTAACACGTCACTACTCAGAGATGTGTGTCCTGACCCACACCTGGACCAACAGCAGACCTGCAGAGATTACAGCTGGACCTGTGGAAGTGTTTGGTTCCTTCTCTGCAGGTTCTCCAGAACATGCAATCAGAACCAGAGGTCAGATATGTACCTCTGATATGGTCCACATGTGTCTCAGTTCATTCTGAGATTGTAGATTAAATTGCTGATGTGGGGTCCTCATCTGTGTCCAGACGCTCCACTGAACTGTCAGCTGAGTGTCTGTGTCCACCTCCAGGATTTTTTTCTTTTATCCCTGTGATTTAAAAAAAAAAACCTTATTTCTAATTTCCTCAGTTGTGCACTCCTCTTCTGAAAAAGCATACACTAAGCAAGTAACAGCATCTAATGTATCTTTCACTGTTGTTTTATAATATCCAGGACTGAACTAAGAAACATGAAGCTGGTCTGTTGTTCACCTCCTGCAGCAGCTCCTCCTTCAGAGCTGCTGTAGGTTTTCTGACGTTTTCAGTCGCTGCTTCTCTGAGTTTACATTTTCATTTTCCCCGTCTCCCTTCAATCTCTGTGACTGTGCACACGGCCCTGCAGCCTCATGGCCTTTGATGGACAAATGAGGAGCCAGTGGCACACGCTCTCATTTTAAAAGGATTGGGATTCTTCAATCTAAGAAAAATAATATGAATGATGAAAATGTGATTGGAATTTAAATCTTATAATCATACACAACTGCAGAATTGAAAAAACACAATAACCAGTTTATTTTTTAAAGTGTGTCACATCTCTCTTCTGTTTAAAAGTTTCCCTGGATGGTCGTAGATTTTGTTCTTAGCTACAAACAAATCTGACATAAGAAAACTTGGTGACTGTCAGAATCTTGCACGGAAATAAGTGGGATTTAAGAACAAATTTGTTCTTCCGAACTCCTGGTGAATGAGGCCTGTTGTTCTGATCCAGTCCCTCTGCTGCCTTACCTCCTTCCTATAGTGCATCTAGCTGTCATCTCTTCAGGTAAACAAGCACCCAGCCATCCACACCATGGAGAAGAGAAGATGATTCATCAGACCAGACACTTCTGCCATTGCTCCAACGTCCAGCTCTGACCCTCACATGCTGCTAGTGGACACACACAACCAACTGTGTTGCACTGTGTGCTGACAGCTTTCCAGAACCAGCATGGACTTGGGGAGAGGTTCTACCATAGGTTCTCCTCCAAGTCCCTCCAATTAGAGTAGAGCAGTACTCTTAGCAATCAAGCATCACTCCCACTGGGAGTAATTTCTTCATGTAAAGGACATCTTAATTAAATGTAAAGATCATCTTAAATAATTCACTGGTAAATCAACACTGGATTTTTTTAGAACTTTCAAGAGCTTGAATGATGGATACAGGCCACAGTGTGACAGAGGAGGAATGAGTCTGTCTCACTGGAACCAACACAGCTCACAGGATTTCACTGCAATCACTGGATTGGATTTTTGGTCTAATGCTTGATGGTTCCTGCTACAAATATGTATTTAATAAAAAAATCTCCAGTTACTAAAGGAATAGGTAGTAATCCTGAACTGTGAAACTGGAAGAAGATTGTTTTTGCAAATGGAGATATGAGCTGCACTATTCATTTAAGACAAAGCTGAAAAGGTTCATGTAGATTAATAACAAATCCTCTGCTCATCTGAAATGTTTCTGTTCTTCCTGAGACTGAGAGAAATCTGAAGGTTGTACAATTTATAGTTTGTTCGTTAAAGTAGACTGTTTTACTGTTTACTGCTGGTTTTGTCATTGATTAATTAATTAATTAATTAAT
>OOFC01051341.1:13110-32788 GCA_900323345.1 Pseudochromis fuscus
ATCACATATAACAGTCTATCACCTACAGATGGTTCATCTCTAAGGGATTATTTGGAGCCAGAACAACAGAGTGAATAGTCTAATGAGTAACAGCCAAATATACTACATATATTAAAGATCTTCATAATAAAGTAAGCCCTTACAGATTTTACAGGATTTGATGCAATTTTATTATTTTTTTCTTAAAGGCAACACTAGACTTGATTAAAGCACCAAGTCATCCTGAGGTATTAGTGATCTAGAGGTCCATCGGACAAAGGAAGTCATCATAAAGCAGTCTTATTATACAATCTTAACCCTTTAACACCTGAGCCTGCAAATTTCCACCTGGACTTTTTATGCTTACTTTAATTTCAAATTCAAATTTAACATGCAAAATCTAACAATCGTGCAGTTTCAGTGTTTTTGTTCACTAAAACTCAAAAATCAAAATCCATTTTTGTGTTTTTCTGCTATTCTTGCTTCATCGTCACTGTTATTACACTCTTACAACATGTAGTAAATCACCTACTTTGCCGGCTTCTGGGAGAAGTGCTAGGGAAATTACCGTAATGACACCATATTCACTATAAAGTGCAACATCACAGCTCTCGGGAACCGTTGGCATTTTTCCAATTGCGCGAACCTTGACATAATTACGGTAATCCAAAGGGTTAATATTTAGGGGTGTGATTAGTTTGATTGACAAGTCTCGAGTCCAATGAGAGCATCCCTGAACTTGAGCCTCATACACGTCGGTCAGTGTCATCGGGTTCAAGGGTCAGACCCACCTCCTCACTCCTCCCCTCATATCCAAATATGGTCACTTCTGGCTTGGTTACCTTATAGTTGATGGCCTGCATTGCTATGAACATAGTTTGTTTAAGATCATTTAAACACATCAATACATGTGTAGACATCACTGCCACATCTGAAATGGGGACAAACAAATGTGCTATTTACTCAATCTTGACAAGAGTTTGCTAAAAGCTACATGCCCTTTGAAGTCAAAGTCGAAGTTTAACGGGAGGTGAATGTTCTTAGAGGTGAGAGCCACAGATACAGTAAGACAGTAATATTTTAGTTTTTCCATTGTATTGGTCGACAGTAATCACCAGACTTGTAATTTAAAGCAAAGGTAAATCTGAACTGAATTGGTCACATGGCTGTAATCCTACCACAGCTTGGCACCAAACCGTCCTCTTAGAAGATTTATGTGAAAGGGCCCTGAGCTCTAATGTCTAGCTGTGCAGACCCTGAACTGCAGTGAGATATAGGCTATCAATTATTCAAGTGAGATATGGGTTATCTATTATTGCTGTGCACAGAAAAGAGTGTTGTACTTTCATCACAGCAGACAGTTAGTGAGAATGTTCTTCATTAAGCATGGCCCTGTGTGAGTGGGTGACGGTGATTAGAGCTGAAGAGGACACATATACTTGACGAGGCTGAAGTGTAGTATTAGCTTTTGTTACATGTGTTTCGGAAGTGAAGCAAGAGTGCACGCAGGGTTCCTGTGTTCGTTCCTCCTCAAAATGGAGGCAGCAGAGTGGAAAATCTCTGGATTATGAAGAGCCTGACCCAGGGACATGTACACACCGGCACACACCAGCACGAGCATGCTCCACCCACCCCATTTGTGTAACATTCAAACCGTGCACCTGCCGACATGCACACATCATAGTGATCATGGGTAATGCAGGTATTGCAGTGTTGCTATTATGGGAAGTTGGCCTTAAGGTGCTCTCCTCCCTTCTGCTCTCCTCACATCATATATCAACTCCCCTAAGCAGTGGTGAGCTGGGCCCCGAGGCGGACTCTCTTCTAGCCAATGATGCTATTAGATAGTCCATTTTGTCATCACAGCCCAATGGAATTACGGCCGTGTTCCTGTTCAGATAAATATTGGATGTGAATAAGGATGCCTTGAAAGAACGCAGCTTATCGAGCTGTTCGCTGCCACTCCTGCCCATTATCTCGGTTTTTCTCTCTCGTAAATCCTAAATACAAGTGTTACGTGTGACGCCATGGCATAGACTGGTGATATGAGATCACAGGCGAGGTGTTGGAGTGGGCTCTTGAGTTGTAATAAGCCAGCAGGGACGTATGTGCATACACAGCCCGTTGTAATGGGACCTGTCATTGCTTGATCCACATTCATGTAAAAAACATGTTTAGGTTTTAAGCACAAATTCATTTTCTACCAATGATTTCTTTTTTTTTCTAATGTTAATTGGGTACATGCTGTTAACAGTGGGTGTGGAGAAGAGTGAAAAACATTGACAATTTTCCAATTAGGTATAATAAAGAAAAATTAATAATACAGCAACAACAAAAGAATATCCTCCGAAGTAAAGTGGGAGGATGTACACCACAGACTGTGTTTAAAAGATAAATGTAGCCACAGTGATGTCACCCGTTGGTTTGTGGACTGGCATTATAAAGCTTAGAGTTTGGCATTTGGCCGTTGCCATCATGTTATTTATGGAGCTGGAGGTAAGTGACCATATTTGGAGGGAAGGAACTGAGGAGCAGTGAAAGGGCTAAAGCTAACTCGTCTTACTGGTGATCTGATAGCCATTCCCCAGTGAGACCAGAACTGAATTTAAGACTCACTGGATAGTGTCCTTGGGTTCAAAGTTAGATCCTAATTCTCACCACTCACTACATATCCAAATATGGTCACTTCTGGCTAGTGAGGGAAAAGCAGTTCTTTTCAGTGGACGGAATCAGTAGAATCAGTTCAGTAAAGTGATTCGTTCAAAAGATTGGTTCACCGAATCATGCCGTACTTTTCCACAGCTCTGCCTCTGAATCAGAATTTAATAATGTTTAGTTCTGCTTGCGATCGTACTGAGAACGGCCGGTGGTGAGCAATAAGTGAGCTGAGAATTTAGTAGGATATAGCTACAGTTTGCAAAAGGAAAGCTGCTAAAACAATCACATATATTTTCCCAAATGTTCTGTTCCGTATGTTCAGTACATGAATCACTGATTGTCTGACTGAGAGGAATAGAGACACTTGGAGGCGGAGCTCCCGTTTAGTTTGTTCAGCGTTCAGTTTGGTCCTTGAACAAAATGAATAACTCTTTTCAGTAAGCGATTCGTTTCATTTCGTTCACCCAGATGATTCATTCGTTCTGAACAAATCATTCATGAATGACACATCACTACTCCTGGCTCACAACTCATTCTAGGTAAAGTTTCTCAAATGAAACACAGACCAGGATATGGCTGCTAATGTTATGCTGCATCTGACAAAGAAAATCTGGTACTGATGCTAGAATAGCTCATGTGCAATGGATATCATTCACAAGTGGCTCTCCTAGTGTTTTTGTTTTTTTTAAATGCTTGAAGTGTCACTCTCACTTGCACCTTTTTGACGTGCTTAGAAATCCAAACCTTGACAGCCCTGCCATGTCTCATCTGTCTAGGCTTTTATGCTACAATTGAACAAACACTGTTGGAGGATTTTTGCACAAACTGTTAATTTATGTAATACTAAAATTCTTTTCATCTATTGATGCTCACGCTTTTAGTGTTTTCTTACCAGAGAACTGTTTGCTTTCTAGGTTGATAAGTTAATGGCGGTCATGGACACACATACAGAATGTGTTTAGAAGGCTTAACCGACTTGAATGTTTAACTCCATCATGGTAGTATTCTCCAAGCTATCATTATAATTCAGTGTAAAGTCAATGCTTTTCCCTGCAGTAGGCCTAAAAGCAGTGCGGGGGTTGCTCTGTTCTGCTCTCCTCTGCTTGCACAAACTCTCATTCTCTCCTTGATACAGGGCTGGAGCTTATTCTGGCAGCAGCAATCAGATTAATAAGTAAACAAGCTAGTAATTGGCCTCAATGAAATATTCAAATGATACGGCTGTTTACTAAAAGGATACTCATCCTGGAATTTCAAGCATTAACCACCCATGATGATATGACATGTCATTACAAGTACCATCTCTCTCCCCTTGCCTCACTCCATCTTTTACCTCATGCCCCCTCCCTTCCGTTTTGCATGTGCACTGCATGAGTGCACTGTAAGCCTGTCTGTGTAACGTGCACGCACTTTCGGGTTATGACATGTTTCATAATAATTTCCTGCGGGATACCAACTGATGCAAGACTTCATTCGGATTCAGACAAAGTATAGATTGCAAATTGCAAATAGACAGTGCCATCTCTGCGGCTCCACTGGAACATATGCATTTGCCATTGCATGCATTAGATTTGTGTGTTAATCCTTTCATCTTGCAGTGTATGTGCGTATGAGTGCCCATGTATGCTTGTGTGCCTCTGTGATCTTGCTTTCTGTCCAAGCGCAGCATTGCAGAGCACAAGCTGCATACTAACCCAATCATTAAGACATAAATGAGAACATCAGAATCTATCTGCAGTCTCGCACACAGTAGTCCTGAGAGAGAGGCAGAGGGAGGGAGAGAGGTGGGGGGAGGGCTGACCAATTTATCTTCAGTCTCTCCTTCCTCCTCTTCTAATGTTTTCATCCCTCCATTTCTCTCTTGCTCTCCCACTTCCTTTCTTTCTCTGACAGATAGAAGCACAGGGGCGGATTGTGGTCGGGTTGAATATATCAGACTCAGACTTTCTGCCTGTAGGTTTTAGTCTAATTGGGAGCAGCAAAGCGGCTACGTCTCAGGCTTGGCCCAGACGATGTGACCCCACAGATTCTGCCATTCCTTTCTAATTTTGTCCTGCATTTCAAACACTAGCCAGTCCTGGCCCACTTTCCTGTCCATATGTGCGATAAAAAGGATAACATCAGAGAGAACATCAAAAGATGGAAAGCTGTGATCGAGCAGAAGATGGGTAAAAATGGTAGAGACAGAGAGCTTCGTATTGTGTGAGTCATTGCATGTGTGCTCTGGATGGGGATAAATGGGTTAAAGAGAGTGATCTTTCAGCCAGTGTCGAACTGTACCCAGAGAAACTAGGATAGATGAGAAAGGGAAAAAGCCAATGCTGAAGGATTGAGCGGGTTGCAGATCAGATTAATAAGTCATCGAGGTCAAAACAGGCACTGCTGACCTCTTTGCACTTTTGAGACCTTGCACCACTGGGAATGGATCTGACAGGAATGATGGAAACCTCTTCCTCAAACTGCAGAACAGGGACTAAGGATCCACTGCAGTGACACCACACACTTCCTGTTGCTGTGTGTGTACATACTGTATATGTACACACACGCAAACCCTGCATAGCACTGCCCTTGAGTTTGCTCCTTTGTTATGGGCTGATGAGATTTAATAATAATCGTCTAATCGTAGGTTTTCTTTGACCTGAGATGAGCAAGAAACACCCAAAATGAAGACAGCTTTAGCTAAAAGCAGCTTCCCAAACACAAGTTGCGTCGCGGCTGTGAGAGCAACTCCACAAGTGCTGTCTACTAATCCCACCAATGGGGAAGCCTCTTTAAGTAGATATAATCAGTATCTGTATAGGTGAACAGTGGACCACATGATTACTGGCACAAGAAAGGTGTTTCTCATATTAATGAACCTGAAACGTTAATAGATTTCCAGATCATTTTATGGCACATTTACACTGGTACCTACTTGCTTCGCTTTGGTTTTGGCGCATTTACAACTTGGTACCTGGTACAACTTTTCGTACCTCCTCTCCTGCGGTTCCAAAAAAAGTACCTGGTCAGGTCGGAGCAGGTACTAAAATTCTATTGGTCGGAATGATAACTGCGTCATTGCGTCATCACTGCACGGCACGTAAACTGTCCCAAACACACGGCCATTTTTAAATCTTCGGCAAACTGTGCAGACGTGTTAACAACAAGAAGTTAGAAATCCTGCCCCATGGACTCAGTACGAGGTGCAAACCTTTCTGTCATTAGTCGCTGATGAGAAATTCAGCAGGAGGTGGACAGCGCGGTCAGAAACGAAAGAATCACATAAAAGATGCTACACGGAGGAAGGACTATCGTCAGCAATGTAAATGCAACCGAAGGGGGCCGATCCCGAGCGATCCGAGGCGAGTAGGTACCAGTGTAAATGCGCCATTAGTGTCTTTTAGCTGCACTGTTTTGATTTTTTAGCTGGCAGCTTTGATTCAGTGTTATGTCTCTATTTCCAGGCATGCAGCTGTTTGAAATGAAAAGTCTCCAAAATCTGATGTAAAGTAACTTTTCAGCACCAAACAGCAGCCTTAAAATTTACTTCTATTACAAAACTGCAAAATGCAAAAAAAACCCCTTATACTTTAACCTGCAGTGTGGACTTTCTCTCTGTCTTTTATGACTGTGACAATCATTACACAAACACTATCGGTGAGTGCTTACTATGCATGGTCTGTGGTGACGGTTTCTGCGATGGCAACCCAATCACTGCTGGTTGGCGTGAAATGCATCACAACTGATGTCTCTGAAGTTCACCAGAGACATCAGATTGAAAACTCTAGTATACTGTGGTATTTACCTGGCACTTATAAGCTTAATCAGCACTGGTGTGAACTCATGTGTTAAGGGCTTGAAAATTCATTTTCCCGAGTGTATGAAAAACACTGCATGTTTAAACTGACATACGTGTGTTTTCTTCACCTCTGAGGAGAAAGCATCACTAACTCTGTAAACTTACAAAGCGTTTCAGTGTTTAATCAATTAATTAATTAAGGGAAGACTGGTGGGCATTTCTCTCTGTGTTGATACAAGATAAATTATGAAATCACTTGTATACCCTCTAACTCCAACTGATGAAACCAGCAGCCTCTGCCAGGGCAATGTTTCACAGTCAGTTTCATCACAGATGTTTATCAAGCAATGCTGCTCCTGAAATGACCTATTGATGTCACAAACTAGAAAGCACTCAGGGTGCAAACCTCTGCCAAGGAATAATCCAGCTGTACTGATGCTATAGACTGAACACTGTTTCCCTCTTGTGGTGAAATAGCATCATCATCTTGTTAGAAACAGTCACCTATTATAAGGGATGAAGCCTTGGTTTCAAGATTGTAGCATAAAAATGGCAAAAGAGGTTCTCTAGTGTTATGCACAACCACTGGTGTTCACTATAGCAGACTGTGATTGGATATGGGAATCAATAGCCATCACATGCTATGGCTAATGTCATCTTGGGAATCACTACATTAATTAGGAGCTACCTTTAAAGTGACATTATTAACTGCAACTCACCATCACGTCCATTAGCACCAATAGCACCGATTTGTGGTTTTGCTAATAAAGATGCTAAATGTTTCACGGAGACCTTTCATTGATGCTCATTCTCTGTGCTTCAAGTACATGTGTAAATCTACATGTGCACCTTGCGTGACATTTTTAAACTGCAAGATGTGCTCATTATCACACGTGTGGAAACATCACTTTGTTAGATGGTGAAATACCGACTGGACCGCTGCACAGCTGATCTGATCTGATGATGTTGTTTCTGTCACAAATGATGTGCACCAAAGCTTTTTAGGAATCACTGGCAAGGAAAATTTCACTAAATCAACTTGGTTAAATTTCTTGTTGACAACTAAATGTCAAGCTGATCGAATATAATCATGAAATGACTTGTTGACAATTTCATTTTAACACTGTGAAATCACATAATTTGGGTTATTGCTTCTGACACTTCACTATTTAATTTAATTGCGTCTAATTTGATTCAACATTTAATATGGTAACATTTTATTCAGTTCAATTCCCTTAATTTGCTAGCGTTGATTTAGCATTTCTGTCACCTCCAGTCAAACATAAAGACGTGTCTTTGACTTTGTCTCAAAATGTATAACATGTATATATTTGTTCATATATATCTTTTGAATAACTAAATCACACACCCACATCATCTGAACATTATTTTTGTGTAAGTTTTACACTGTTTTTGTTTGAAGCATTACTAGATTTTAATGAACATTGTGGCATCAGTGACATACGTTTAACTTTAACACAACACCACCACCTCAAATATAGACACTGTGTTCGACAAACGAACACCTGTCTGACACCGTGTCAAAAACATTATGAGCTTCTACACCAAATAAACGGGTAGTTTTGTGTTGGATTATCAGTGGTTCTCCAATAATGAGAAAGAGGAAAACCTCTCGTCGGTGGAGCTGCCCTCTGCACAGTGTGCGTTGTGTGTGTGTGTGTGTGTGTGTGTATCTGTGTGTGTGTGATGTACTTTAAAAGCTAGTCAGGGGTTTACAGCTGACCGCGGCTGGGCCAGCCCAGACAAGACCTCCATTATCAAAAAGTCCTCAGCTCTGTTTGCTGTTCATCTGATAATTAAACAGTGGATAGTCCTGATTGTCTGCTGTGTACCAAGAGACTGTGTGTGTGTGTGTGCATGTGTGTGTGTGTTTTTGCATGTACTTTTGTATGTTCATAAAGAATCACAGATGTCAGCTGGTGTTTTTATATCACATGTGGGCCCTTTGACTGCAAAATAGGAAATGAGCACTGGGCAGCGGGGGAGTCGTACTCTGGCACAGTACAGATCAATCGTACCTAATCTGGAAGCGCCCTCGGTTGTTTATAAAAACAGCAGTCTCTGTTCACAAATGGTAGCATGGTCTCTGTAATTAACACCAACTATCTAGCATGTAGGCGATAAAACAACCACAATAAAATCATAGCTCCTGTACCTTCAGCCACACAGCAGTGAGGTGATGTGGGATCTTGATCTTATTGTGCTTTGCAGGGAGATCCTTAGGGAATTAGTCCATTTTAGTACCATTAAGAAAACACAATATCAAACCTCATGATTCTAGCAGTTCAGTACTTACATATGAAAAATAATTTGCAATGTCTTTTCACTGATGTTTAGACAGTTTGTGTTTACTGCACCACACTGCAAACTGACTTGTACAGTTTGTGCAGAGAAGCCAGCATGTTTGTCTGCCTCCAAGTCTCTCTTTTTTTTTCTTCCTGCATAGCTTTGTGGGTCTTATGGGAGCTGTGCGCTACAATGTGTCTATTTAACAACAGGAGCTGGATATCTTCATTTTTAGATAAGGTGAGGGTTTTATTCCCTCGAATGCTGCTTAGACTCGCTGTGTCATATGACCTCTTCATTAACGGCGCTGCAGAGGAAGAGCCAGAGTTTCCTGTAAGTTGTGTGCAGGTTTCTGTAGCTCTCCCTCGCTCTTACCTGTTACTTCACCACCTCTGCCTTTATATTAGCTTTTTAATTAAAAGATGCAGCTTTTCCCCCTCCTCTGTTGCTTTGAAGAAAGCCTTGATTCCCCTCCCCTAACCAAATGGAGAGATAAACTTCAGTGACACCCTTTGAAGATCCCTCCCTCCTTTTCTCTCTGACTTTATCTCTCACGCCTGCGCCAGATGAACATGGATGAAATGAATTTCTTTTTTATGCAGATCTGACTCGCAAAAACATCTGATGGAGGTACTAAAGCAGTGGAATAGTTTGGTTTTTGTATGCATTTTTACAAAAGGGGAAGACATACATTTATGTAGCAATTATCAACAGTTTTAACTCTAGAGGCTAAATATGGAGCAGATGTGTCCCTGTCGAGGTTATGTGCCTTTTAAATAAAGGATATGAACTCAGGACGCGAGCTCAGTTTCTAGCAATCCCCCTTTAAGAGGCTCCACAGGGCCTGACAAGCTGGCCTGACTGGGTCAGTGGCACCCATGGGAGGAGAACCCTGTGATAACAAGCTACTGACAACTGTAGGTTATTAATACTGTAAAGACCTACTGACACCACCATTCCCGAGCATCTGTCTCGCAGTCTTGCTCTCATTCATTCTTTTTCTGCATGCCTGCGTGTATCAAATTGAGAGCAAGCCACCGAAATGGCACAGCAAAAAGAAAGAGAGGCACCACAGTGTGTGTCTCTGAAGGTGAGTGTGTATATCTGTTATGTCTCTGCTGGCAACCTTGCACCAACCCCCCCGTTCCAGGCCATTTTTCATCCAGCTGCTGCAGTACACACTGCAGAGGGAGGGTAGAGTGGTGGGGGTGAGGCGGGGTAGGAGGTGGCATGGATATCAGCAAGAGAGATTGCAGTGCTGCAAAAAGAAAAATGATTTTTTACGGCGATACTGTGCAGTTATAGTGAACAGTTGCTGGGATCACTTACATTATTTAACAGGTTTGCATGGCTGGGGATGCAGTATTGGGACCCCACAGAGGCAGAGAGAGATGATAACTGAGCTGCAGGTACACACACACACGCACACACATGCATACAAGCATGGTCTGGTAGAGCTAACAGCAGGCTGTATGACTGCAGTGGGTGTTGATTCATCACTCTCACTCACAGTAGGCCCATCTTGTTGATAATTATCTTTGTCAAATTAATTATCAGTGTAAGTGTCAGCGTGACAGTGCCGATGAATTACATCCAGATAACCTTGATTAATCAACAAAATGAGTTTTTGGGCAAATGTTTGGTGCATATGGATGTTGGCCCTATAGAAAATGTCCTCTCCTATATCCGTCCATCTTCATCTCCTCACATCCATTGTTCCTCATATTTCTCTCCACCACTGTCTCTGCTCATTTACATTCTCATAAAGGGAAAGTTGTTCCTCTTATCTTTTGAGTCTGAAAACAAAGCTGTCAGCCTACATTATGTACAATCACCACACCATAGCAGCTGAGCAGTGTATGTAAACTTTAGTCCAGACTGATATATCCAAACAAGTATTGAAAGAACTGACTTAAAATTTGTTACAAACATTATGGCACCAAAATCATGAATCCTAATGATGATACTTTAACTTTTCCACCAGCTCAGTCATTTGTGGGTTAAATATTTATATGTATTTATGATGATTTTCAGTTACTTCGATGATCCCTTGATATTTCCTGTTAGCCCCATCATGCCACTGCTTTTATGACCAGGAACATGGTAACACCAATGACATTTTCATTCACCACAGGTGTTCTTTGTATTTACTGCATATTAGCAAATGTTAGCCTGAGATGGTAACCATGGCATCACAACAACTAAACACCAGCACTATAGCATGCTAATGTTGGCACTTAGCTCAAAGCACCTAATTACAGCCTCCCAGAGCCGCTAGCAAGGCTGTAGACTATTATTCTTAGATTCCTTTGTTCTTCTTCTTTTCAGCAGAATGAGGCAGGGGGGTCGACCTTTCAGAGACCAGTTTTTTCAACCTTGGTCCGGGGGCATTTTGAATCAAATGGTTAAATCCAGCATGTGCATATTAAATCAAAGCCCAGAGTGTTGAGACCACTTTTTAAGGGTCTTGGTCTCGTCTCAGAATTGAAGGCATTCTTACTTGGTATTGTCTCGGTCTCGGACAGGGTGGACTCAGGTTTTTTGATCAAGACCAGTCAAGACCAGGACAGCACTACTGTGATAAATAAGCTGCTTTCCCGGTTTCATGCGGTCTTTGTGATGGATTGACGATTGGCGATTCCGGTCATGTGGTTCTGTTTTGTTGTGATTTTTCTTTGATACATATGGTCTTGGTCTTGTCTTGGTCTCGACCTCCAAATGTCTTGGTCTTATTTGGTCTCGATACTCTGTAGTCTCGATAATGTCTTGGTCTCAGTTGGTACGGTCTTGACTACAACGCTAGCCCAAAGTATGTGACACAAACTGAGAGAGTACAAAATATAATGGAATTCGTGGTGGTCTGCAATGAAGGCATTGTGATGATGAACGAAACAGAAAGCCTAAAAATCACACTGAAGCTTGTGTGTCTACCCCTACACTTTCCTTTAGACCACACCGAGCACATGTACAGCAGACAAAGAGGGAGATTACTGAATCTTATACAGTTTCATATTGTGTGTGTGTGATGGTGACAAGTTTATCTAGTGGTCCAGACACAATGACATCCTGACAGAAGGTCCTGAAGGAGGCCATCTCAGAGGCTCAGAGGGCAGCGCACGGCACCAGCGAACACCTCCCGCATGGAGCAAATTCATTCTTTCATTATTAATTCACACACTGTCATGACCAGGATCTTTCATTTTTTATGTAACTCTGTACTGCTGCGATTTTGTCATTCAGCGCTCATATTCCTTGTAACCCCCCCACACACACATTTTCACTGTGTATCACACTACATAGAAACATGGCTTGTCAAACATCTCAGCTGAACTTTGTGTTGTCTGCAGTCTAAGGTTATTCTATTTTTACCCATCACCCACATCACACCCCTCGGTTTGTTTGGCTGTGTATATTCTCCTTTTAATAACCTTACTTAGTATAATGCTATGTGTCCTTGGTGTGTGTTAATTACATTGCATGGCTTTTGTTTACCAAATGATCATTAAAAAACAGGAAATTGCCGTTGATCAAATGTGTGTCCCTGCGCGTGTTTGTTGTGCATCCGCCACAGACTGTGAGGTGGGTCGTTATTGAGAAACCAGGCCTTACGTGTCCACACAGCCATTCAAATGAATGTAATTGAATAGGCGGCTCTCAGGGAGTTGCATGAGTGCTTTCTACTTCACTTCAATCAATGCATTGTGATGTGGTTTCAGTCTGCTGCCAGGCTTTGCTCGTGCTTTTGTTTGACCAATACATTCTTGTTGGCTCCTCTAATCATCTTGACTAAAACCTGCTTGTGTATTTCATGTGGATCTGGTTGTTGACACGGTTCGTACACTTGCCAGGTACGGCCGCCCCAGGCTAGTCAATATAGACATGCATTAATTCACTGTACACACACGGAAACGCAGATATGTACAACAGCCAATTGAATGTTATCTGCTTAGGTTAGCATGTCAGTGATGCGATGATACTGGATTGATTGCAGATGGGTGTGTTTTCTTTGCAGAGGCCAATAGTTTGTTTTCCCTTTGTGTTTGAGGTCACGCTTGATCACGTTCATTGACTTACCGGCTTGTTTAGCCATGCACATATGTAATTATGGGTGGTGTTTGTCAAATTATATTTGGTGTAACCTTTGCTGTTTGACCCTTCGGCAGCTCCATGCTGCTGTGGCGCTCCCATGAGGTATTGCTACTCTGCCTGCCTCAGTGTCACTGCTTGAATGGACTGCTGATTTCATCCAGTACCGTGGAGAGCATGCAGAATGATAATCTGTGTGTCTGTGGACAAGATATAGGATTTTTTTCCTTTGCTGGACAGTATGCAGTGTATAGGGCCTGTCAGTTCATCCATCTATCCAACATATGAACCTGCTTTATCCAGTTGTAAGTCACAGGTTCCTGGAGCCTATCCCAGTTGGGCGGGGAGGTGGGGTACACCCAGAACAGGTCTTCAGTTCAGCGAGACAGTTGACGTTCATGCTAACATCTAAGATCAGTTATCAGTTAACTTAACACCTCAGCTCACCAGCACCAGCTGAGAGCACAAACCTCCAACAAGGCATAATCCAGCCATGTTGATGCTATACACTGAACACTGTTGCCCTCTTGTGGTGACATAGCATCACTACTTTGCTAGAACATTGGCCCATTAAAGAGTTAGGGGTTTTTATGGACTTTTTTCCAACAGGATCCCATCCAGTACTTCAGTAATACCCTCATAATATCTTAAAAAATTCATTGAGGTCTTACCATAAGTTTTCCATTAACACTAAAGCACTGTTTGCAGCAGGAAACACATTATTTTGTTGTATGTACAAAAAACATCTCGTTGATAATGAGTTTAAACCAGTGTACAAGTCAGAAGACAAATTGTAAAATTTGACCAAAAGACAATAAGCCTGAACTTGAACTCACTCAGTCTTAATCATTGCCTTGTGTTGTTTTCCCGCACTTCCATGCCCAGTCTTACACAATGAAAGTAATCTAATTCCAGGCTATTGTGCTGTACCCTGGTCAATTATTTAAGACGAGGATCATTTAAACAAACAGAGAAGAAAAGAGAATAAAGGGACGGCCTCGGTGCAGAAAAGCAGTTAATGGCTGTGTTGGTTGTAACTGACAAGGCGGCTCATGAGACCCAGCATATCTTTATGTTTGTTTTCATGCTGCTGCGCTGTACTGTACTGTACGTCGACGAGGAATGAATTCCAGTAATTTTGTGTGTTGCTACCGGCTCCCTCAGCCTCCATCAGCAGTTTAGCCGCAACCACAAGTCCAGATAAAACATTAAAGACTAAGCACTGACAAGGCAGGGCCATCCGGGGCCACTTAAAACCAATACCACAGGGCAGGGTATAAGGCCTTCCATCAATTACAACCTTATTAGCCTAATCGTAATGAAATAATCCAATTCAGGAGACAGCTGAGTCTCAACTCTGCAGATCACCAACAGGCAAGCAAACCAGTGGGGAGTATGGAGCGGAGTGGGTTGTAACAACATTTTGTGGCATGAGACTTTCTGATTACAAAATTGATATGAGTTGGAGAGCTGAAGAAGAGGTTGTACAGTCAGCTAGGTATTATGAACCGAGTATTATTTTTACCCCCGCAGAGGAGGTTATATGTCGACGTGTTTTTTTGTTTGTTTGTTGGTTTATTAGCAACATTACGGGAAAAACAACAGATCGTGATAGATTATTGTTTGGAGTGCTGGTTATTATTCAAGCAACAATCATTAAATTTTGAGGACGGGATCTTGTTGGGGGGAAAAAAAATCCCCATTTGGTGTAGAAATGTTTTAAGAAGTTTGTGTTACTATTTCACCACAAGGGGGCAACAGTGTTCAGCCTGCAGCATCAGTACAGCTGGATTATGCCTTGATGGAGGTTGTTGACGTCCTCTGAGTTCTGTAATTATTTTTTGTCCCAAATAGCCTCATCTCTTTTTATATACAGCCTCTGATGTCTATACATTTATTGAATCACAATGATTGAAACACTTAGCAGATGTGTTGTTAATCCAGATTTGCGATACATGGTGCAAATTTGCTGCTAATCTGCATTCTCGTCTTTCCGTTCACTTTGCTTGTCTTCACGCTGCCCCCAAATATCTCTTTGAATTGTAAATTGCTTGAGACCAACTTAAACCACTTTAAGAATGTTCAACTTCCTCCATACATACATTTGTTTTTTGTCTTAATGAGGACATACTTTACATGACATTCCTTCATGCATTACATTTACATACACTTATTTAAAAGACGCTTTTATCCAAAGCGGCACACATTTTTCATGCACATGCAGGAAAGGCACTTTGCCGTTCTTGGGCTAATATTGGACAACATGCTCTTCATTCTGACCTGTTAGTCGACCATGTGCAAACTTAAAAGATTTCTGTGTTCTGAGGACAAAATAAGAATATGAAATTATATTTTCAGTCAAAGATGATTATTGTAAATGCTCAAAAGGTCTTATTTACCTTTTAGATGCACCATGTAGCATTTACAAGACAGAACTATGTCTTTCCATAAAACAGTCAGAGTGACCTTTTCACAAATAATGCTTGTTTTTTAAAGTATATTTTATCATATATTAGTGAGATGTTTGTATTTTGATGTAGCATACTTCACTTTTATTGTTTCTTCTTAATGCACTGAAACTCGAAAGGTCTGTTATGACATTTTAGGATAAAGCTCAGTCTTGTCACACTTAATGCTGTGCTGCTGTAGTGTATTGTTTTTTATGTCCTCCATACCATTCTAGGTTGTATGCAATGTGCTTATAGGAGCAACACCAGTGACATGAGTCCTTCCTTTGTTTGTTTTATCATCCACAGAAAAAACAGGATTTTATTGGCTGTAGCTCAGAAGTAATTAAAAAAAGCCAATCAGTGAGTGAGAGGACCATGTTAAATTAATAGGTGTGACTCTAGGATGTGAAGTGCAGCCCGCTAAATAAATCACTAAAGTAAAGTAAGGATTTATTGATTTTTAGTTGTACAGGAAACCCAACCATTACTCAGTCTTTTTTTTTAAAATACATTTAATTATTTATTTATTTGTCGGTCTTGTTTTTTTATGTGTGCTCCAGCCACGAGGCGGGTATCGTGAGACTGTCTCACATTCTCAATGATAGAGATGACACAGTGACAAGCGCTAAGACAGCAAGAGCGAATGAGAGATGTAAAAGGAAGTGAAAGGTGACAGAAAAAGGAGAGTAAAAATTTGAGAGCCAGCTGGCTGACCTCTAACTCACTGAGTCTGTGATTGAAGAGAAGGCAGTATTTTATTCTCTCCCCAAGGGGACGGAGAGAACACAAAAAAAGTTATATAAGGGAGAGAAATAGTCCATCCCACCACAGACTCTCCCTCCCTCTTCCTCTCGCTGTGTCTTTCTTCCTCTCTCAGATTTGACAGAAGGATGATAAATTACCAGTCATCGGTCTACAGTGGAGTGATGGTTGAGGGAGTGGAGATCTCACATGCAGCAGCAGCAGCAGCAGCAGCAGTGGTGGGCTTCACTAACTGTGCCTGAGTGCAAAAGGACATGACTGTGTGGCAGAGGGCCAAACAGAGGTGTGGTTTTTACACCACATCTGTCACATCTCTTGCATTTCAGATGACTGACGTGCTCAAGGCTGCTTGCTATGCTTCTTTTTAAGTCTTGTGGATGACCCTGCTGGTGTACTGTACTTCTTAGTCCTTGTAAATGGGTGATTTTCCAACTACAGTCAAATTTGGTCATGATATTTTTCAGAAAATCCAACACATATTTTTATAAATATTTTGATTTGTTCTACTTCATCACAATGTGTAGAAACATTAACTGATATTAGTTGTAATGAATTTACATAAATAGTCTCTATTTAAATAAATAAATAATAAATAAAGTGATGGAAATGACTGTTGTGGAAATGACAATGTTTAGCATGCTAATCTCCGTTTTAGAGTTAGCATAAAATATACTCAAAATACACAATATAAAATGGTATTTTTCTCATTATTTGTACATTCACAGGAAATATGAGGTGTTTGGAAATGACAACCAATAAACCGACTCTTGGTTTTACAAAACTTTACCTTGAATTTTTCTTGTTTCCTTCCACGGAGCTAACGCTGCTAACCTGCCATCAGCTCCTGTCACATGACAACTGATGTGGTTGCAAGTAAACAAAGGTTAAAAAAAAAAAGCCGAAAGTGGTGGAAATGACAGTGATCCTATAGGGACAGGTGTTTTTTATGAAAAATAAATAAAATACTAATATATCTTTCAAGTACATGATATTTTTCATGAAGGAAGTTACTGTTGAATCAAATTTAATTTCAGTCTCATGAGGGACTGAGAGTCCAAAACCTGGGCATGGGACAAAGGACATATAGCTAAAACACTCAATTTAAAACATATTTTATAATAATTTATCCATCATAAATATTTTGTAAGTTTGTCTTTGTGTCTAGTAAGTGCAGCATGAATAAAAAATGACAAACATGTTTTGGTTTTTCTTATTTCTTTGATAGTTGGAGAATCACCCAAATATGATGTCATGATCCATCAAGGTCCTAGAACTGTGTTAGTTTCAGTTTCTATTTCCTCATATGTTCTCTCTCTGTGCCGACCCTTGTTTTATTTTGTAAATCAACTCACTTGTGTGTCTTGTGATGGTTTCTGTACTTTCTTTTGGATTACCTGCTCTGCCCCCAATCATCTACACCTGTGTCTTGTGTTCCCGTGTGTGTCTTCCTCTTGTCTTTTGTCGATTTGTCTGTTTTACTTGAGTCAGAACCAGCCTGTCTCTCGTGTCTCCGTCCCCTCGTGTTTTCCCCGTGTCCTCCACCTCTTTGGATTTTATGTTTTGTGTTGTGGAGCTCTCCTGTTCACCCTGCAGCACTTTTTGTTGGACTATATTTTGAAGTATTATTAAAGTTTTCAGTGGTTTGGGTCCTCTATTCCCGCACTGACTTGAACTGTGATAAAACAATACAGTGTTGGGGAAATAGTTGCTTCTTGTATCTTGGGCTTGAGTTATACCTAATGGGCTGATTCAGGTGTAATTCAAAGACAGTTTCTCCAGTCGTGAGGTTATCGTTGGAGTAAAAAAGCTGAATAACCATGTCTGAGTCTCGGTGCAGACGACCAGACAGACCTTGACTTCAACATTTTTTTGCTGAGTGGGGACGCTGTCTTATAAATACCAAAACAGATGCTACCTGATGTGCATTGTCCATGACATTGTTAATGTAATGCGATATGTTGCTGAATGAGAGGAAACCCAGTGGTTCACTCAGTTTGTCTTTATCTTTCAACGCTGACAGTTACAGGATGAGCAGTTATCCAAACAACGAGACACAGCAGGACGAGAAAATGTGTCGCACAAGCATAATGCAGAACAGTGTAGCCTCACACATGCTCGGGCGCACACACACACACACATGCATACACTGTACCAAGAACAGTTTCTGGCAGCTGTAAATACTGTGAAATAAATAACCAACCACTAGAGTTGGTAGGTTTCATTTTACATAAAATGTTGTATGAATTTTGTCTTTGTAGTGTTTACTGAGAGGTATTTACATGTGTAAAAACTATTCAACTGATTCAAAAACACATTCATTCAACAGTTTTGTTGTGAAGTAATAATTATTGAAGATATTTGTTGGTTTAAAAAAATCTGTGAAATTACAAAATAATTTTATGTTGTAATTTTCATGGGTGTCAAATTATCAAATGTTAGAAAAATCTAATGTTTGATGTATTAAAGAAATAAGTACATACACATAAAAATATAATACATTTGTATTTTAGATTATTGGGGAAAAAGAAAAAAATATGGTTATTCACATTCAGATGTATTTAATGGTCTCAGTGTATTTTTTTGTAATTTGATTAATGGTTGATGTATCAAAAAACACAAATAAAATCTACAAAATAAAAGGAAGGAAAGGAAGGATCCTCTAAGAAACAAAACCATGATTCATTTCTTTATCAATTAATATTGATCAATCAGTATTGATGTGACCACACTTGAAGTCAGTACCAGTCCTCTGAGGCACATTAATCATTTGTAAAGGTACTTGGCAGGGAGGTTGCTCCAGCATCTTGGAAAACCTGAAACACTTCCTCTGTGGATTTGGGGGATTTTACTTGTTAATGTAATCCCAGAGTTACTTAGTAATGTGGAGATCAGGGCTTATTGAGGACCATACGATCTGTTGCAGTGCTGCTCCTCCTCCTCCTCCTTCCTCTTGCTGCTGAAGATATTTCCTGATGACTCCAGCTGGATGTTAGGGTTTGTTCTCATGCACAATGAATTTTGGTCCAATTAGATGCGTCCCTGATGATATTTGCCTGACAGATAAAAATCTAAACATCTTAAGTGCCTAAAACCTGTGCACGCCACTGACATTCACATAAATGTAGCCACGGATACGGTGTGTTAATAATTTGGAAATATTAGCATAATGTGTGCAGCAAGATATAATATAAGGTTATGTGACATTCATACAGTGATTGCAGATTAGGGAGAAGGGCAGTGTGTGTGTGTGTGTGTGTGTGTGTGTGTGTGTATGTGTGCACACCTTGTCTTCAGATGGAAATCTACTTATTAGCGCACAGCAATTTACTGTACGGTGTGTGTGAATGTGTTCAGTCACATGGTCAGTCATACGTACATCACTCATCTGTCAGTCTTCAATATAAGTGACAGATGATTCAGTTACTCTAATATTTTGAAGTAATATTAATATTTTGATGTACATCTCAGGTACTATAGTGATATTTCTGATGGACCATTATAGCCTTAGAAGATATTTTTACAGCAGGTAATACGTACTTGTCACAATATAGATGGCAGTGTAACCACTAATGTGCACACACTGAATTGTGAATAAAAAAAATCAAAGAAGGGGAATGTCTCTTTCTGCATCCTAAAAAAAAAAAAAAAAAAAAGGATG
>OOFC01051341.1:32808-59573 GCA_900323345.1 Pseudochromis fuscus
CAAAAAAAAAAAAAAAAAAAAGTGGATGTTTTTACTCAGAACTGGGTAAATATAGGACTAATCACATGTTGGGTTAATTCAAACCAGTGAGATGGACATATAAACAACTAAATACTGGGTACGTACAACTAAATACAGGCAAAACCAACAAAATGTGGCAAAAAAAAGTTTATGTTAACGATAATGTACTAGGTAGAAATAACAAAATGTTGGGTGAAAATAAAATTCTAGGTAAAAACAACAAAACGTGTGTAAAAACAAACTACTGGGTAAAAACAACAAAATATTTGGTAGAAACAACTAAATACTGGGTACATATAACTAAATGCAGGTAAAACCAACAAAATGTGGCCAGAAATTTAACGTTAAACAATAATATACCTGGTAGAAATAACAAAATGTTGGGTAACAACAATAAAATATTGGCTGAAAATAATAAAATATTGGGTAAAAACAACAAAATGTGGGTAAAAACAACAAAATATTGGGTGAAAATAATAAAATACTGGGTTAAAACAACTTAATGTTGGGAAAAAGCAACAAAATCTGGATAAAAACACCAAAAAGCTGGGTAAAAATAGCTCGTCTTGCTGAGTTAAATCAACCTACAAGGTCATTAGTCCAACCTTTTGTCATGGGCAGCAGGAAGACGGACCCAATTGCATATTTCTCAGGCACAAAAAGGTCTTTAATTAATAAAACATAAACTCAGGGCACTGCACAACAAGGCGGGGAGAAACCAAACCAAACCAAAAACCCAAAACTACAAAAATCCCAAAAGACATGGGAGAAGACAATCAAACTGACACAGGACAGAGACAGACAGGAGGGTAAATACCCAAGCTAACGAGGCACAATAAGAAACAGGTGGAGAGGACAATCAAGGAGCAGGTGAGACGAAAACAGGTGTGACATGACTGACAGGAAATAACTAGAACACAATGGAAGAGACTCAACAAAATAAAACAACCACTGAAAATACACAGAACATGAAACACCAAACTAAACACAACACGACACCCATGGAAAGAGACAGGAAGACAAACTTGAACCTACACACAAGGAACAAAACTACCAAAATAAAACAGGAAACATGACACAAGAAAACAGAAACAAGAAACATGAACTACACATAATTGACAAGACAAGACACATGGAAGGACAGATGTAGTAACAAAAGGAGAAAACTAGAAAACCAAGAAATCCAAACAACTTAAAGACAAGAAAAACACAACCAAAACCCAAATAAGGTAACATGACACCCACAGACAGACAAAAGCAGTGAAAACCAGAAAAACCAAATACAAGGAATCATGACACAACAGAAATAAGAAACATGAAGCACATGAATAAAACCAAAGGAAGACCTGACAAATAAAAACTGAAACTGCAAAACAAGAAAACCTTTTGTGTGGCCTTTTCCCTGCTTGTACTCAAATGAAATTGCTAAATGAAAAACAAATTTATATATGAACACCACATCACAGAGGACTCAACAAAAATACATCTTTATATGGTGTACCAATAAGTGTAGAGGGGCAGAATTTATGCAAAGGAAATCATCAGTGATCCCATTATTTTGAATGATGTGTGATGACATAAACATGTCATTATTGCTGGCTTATAGAGTTCACCTCAGAGTTAAAACTTTACTCCAGAAACACTGAAACAGCCATTTTTTTAGTTCCCTGTCTCCTTAAACTTGTGATTAATATCTAACTAACAGCACAATAGGTCATTTTTCTGCGTAATGGAGCTATATTTTCACTCTTATGTGGTCAGGGATTATACTCATTACTTATACTCATAGAGAGAGGAAGAGAGCAATATGTAATATCAACATATGCATCTTCACACCACACACACACAGCATGTCAGTATTGTGTGCACATGGAGGAGTGATATGATCTGGAGTTTGATGCACAGTTTATATGCATGATGATTAGCTCACAACAGGTGCTAGCTTGCCTCACAGTCCCCGGCGCGCTTCACAGGAAATACGAGCTAATTACCGCAGGTGATAATACCACACAATGAGGCGAGCACCTTATCACATGAGAGGAGAAAAATAAGGTGCTAAGTAAATCATTTGTCCCTACTTGTGCACTTGTAGAGTTGAGAAAATGGGTGAGAAAAATTAACCAAATTGCCAAATGCAAACATTGACATCATGAAATACAGGCCCTGTTTCGACCAAATGATTTATATTTTAGGTATAAGTTGCAGTGTAATTATTCTGAACCCAACTGATTTCCATCCACTGCAGTGTTATTGATGTAAACAAACCCAACGACACCAGAAGTCACCAGGAGATGTGGACCTCAGAGCTTGCGGCTCCACAGCAGCAGTTCACTCGCCTCTGATTATATTCAGTTAAGTGCAAACATGGTGAATGAAAAACCTCCATCAATGGAGTCCCAATATCATGATTCACCACAGCAATGGATAAACACAAAGCAGAGCCTCCATTTTAATTGAGTGTAGGCAGAAAGATTATTGTGTAACAATTCACGTTTTTTGTTAGAAAAAAATACAAACACACAGCAGCGGAAGTGAGAGCCTGAATTACAGGAACGTGTCAATAAGTTAACACTGTTACACTTTACTCAGAGTGGACCACTTATTCATTGTTAAGAGGATTTGACTGTCTTTTATGGATGATGCTGGAATCTGACTTTGTATCATACAATGAATATTCCAATATATTTATTCAGCTGTGGTTTGATGGGACGAAACAGAAGGACAGCGAAGATGAGAATATACATATAAACAAATACCGTATTTTCTGGACTATATGCCGCTCCTTTTTTCCAACGCTTTGAACTTAAACACCGGTGTGGCTCACGTATCGGCGGCAAGAAGCTTGTTAGCTTTTTACAAGCTAGCAAGCTCCGTGCTGCTGATACATTCAGCCTCGCCACATCAGACCTGGTCAGAGTGGACCACATGAAACTGTTCGAATAAGTGCGAATAGGTGCGCTCAATAGTCCAGAAAATACGGTAATATATATCATTTATAACCAACATGGAGTAAATGTAAACATGGTAACTTAAATAGGAATTATGACCTGAATTATTACAATTACACTCATTCTGTACATTTTAATATTTCAGACTGTACAGGATTTAAATGCCATACTCACACACAGGGTTTTTTTTTAGAAATAAATGGCGACATGTATTGGACGTGATGTGGGCCTGGTTCTGTTTAATGAAATACCGTATTTACAAATTGTTTTTTGTAGGCCTGTGGTTTGTTTGGATGTGCTGTTAACAGACTTTTTCTGTTGCATTCAGGCCCAGACACACACATTTGTTTGTTTTTTTATTTTCCAGAAACCCACTCAGGTAAACAAATGCACAACAGTTTCAGAAAACATGAGGACTGTAACAGATTTCCATCTTGTTTAATATGAGTTCCTCTTGTTGTTGTTGTTGTTGCATCTTCCAGTACTTAAAGATCATTGATACCCTTCTGAAAACTGCAGTTACAGTACACAGAAATACTCGGTTCTTAAGGGGAGGTTGGATAATACTCTGAATAAACAATGACTGCCCAGCAACAGCCACATTCATGAAACAGTGGATATTAGGATCACCGGGATATCTGCTCAGTCCTGTGTACAATCGATCGCTGAAGAGGGCAAGATGCACGTACATGTGAGAGTGTGCATGTGTGTGTTTGTGTGTGTGTGGGTGTGCAACCCTCCCTAACTCATCAATACCCTCTCACCTCTCTGTCTTCCACCCAGATGGTTTATAAGCCCTGGCTGTGTTCTCAGTACTTCCAGACCACCCAGATGACCTGCAGCAAGCGAATCCCCTGTGGTCAGTACTGCCTGGAGGTGCAGCAGCGGTGCCCCTTCGTCCTGCCCGACAATGATGATCTCATCCATGGAGGCAGCCCCAGTTTTATATGCACAGGTACAAAAATAATCATCACACATTTTATGCCTTGTTTTGTTTGTCATTTTATCTTTTGTGTGTGTGTGAACACAGTTTAGCCGAGGCAGAGGCCTACAGTAGATTGTTGCTATAACATTATTTTTAATCATGTATCCACCTCCACATTGTTTAAGATCTTGAGGTCTAAAAACAATCTGCTTATTTCTCACATTTAGAAGTGGGCCGAGAGTATAGACTTTTGAATACAGTAGCATCTGCTAGCAACTTAACTGAGGCCTGTTAGAGCCTGATATGTAACAACGACCCAAAATGTAAAAACGTCCTGAATTGTTATTTAAAAATGAAATGTATCAACTGGTCGATAATGTAAGAAAAGTGCTGAGCCTGAAATGTTAGTCTCCACACTTGGGTCACAGGGGTCGGCTGGAGCCTATCCCAGCTGGCAATGGGCAAGAGGCGGGATACACCCTGATCAGGTTGCCAGCCTATTGCAGGGCTTACACAAAGACAAACAACCATTCACACTCACACCTATGATCAATTTAGACTAATCAGTTCACCTTACAAGCATGTCTTTGGACGATGGGAGGAAACCAGAGTGCCTGGAGAAAACCTATGCGGTGGTATACGTGCATGTTACATTTTGGGCAAAGTTTTTACTTTTTGGGCTCAGCATCTTGTTACAGTATTGACCAGTTATTACATTTGGGTCATTGTTACATTTCAGGACGTTGTTACATATCAGGCTCTAACAAGGACTACAGTAGATAACTGGATGTACAGCTTAGTTATAACCAGCTGCTCCGCACTATGTAGTGGTGACCTTGTTTGTTTTAAATGAAACAAATCCACAGCTAATAAAAGTTGCAATCATTTCAACTCTGTCTGGTTTAGAAAACAGCCTGAAGTAACATAAAAGGAGTTGCAGGACTCTTCAGCTTGTCTGACAAAGTCCAAAAAAAAGTGAATTTACATTAAAAAAAACAAGCATTATGGCCTCCGTGCTAGGTAGCTTTGTTTGAGGATTTTCCAGACGAGCTGCTAGGAGTATATTATGCAAATGTGTTACAGAAGTAATGGCTGTTTATTTGACAGTTCAGCAGCAGGACTTTCTCGAAAAACACCCTTAAAGAAAAGTTTTAATGCAAAAAAAAAGTTGTAACATCCATGAAGTGTGCTGGTTTTCAGTGACGCTTTACTCCAGCTGTAGTTGACCAGTGATTTGTTGACTCTTTAATGGATGAAACAACATTACAACTACTAGGATCCAAAGCTGCAGGTAACAAGCTCCTTCACCCTCCACTGCTCTCACCCACTTCTCTTACTGTAGCTCTCGGCCTGAGTAACTTACAGTGCAGCCAGTGAGCACATGGACTCAGAGCTTAGTGTCTCACTCTGTAATACTTCAGTGGGCCACACAGCCACTGATGGACACACAGCAAACACTTGTGACTTTACAGTTACAGGATGTTCTGTTTAATCATCAGACTAACAGGGTGATACGCCATAACAACGATTTATTGCCAATTACTCACAGCACCAGGAGGCAGCTGCACAATGGAGCTCTGTGGCAATAAGTCTGTAGGCTTTGTCTGTCCTGAACAGCATAAACACGTCAGGTGCTTTTTCTATCAAAAATTTAATATACTTTATTTCCCAGGCAGTGATATCCAGGTCCTTTCCCAGGGCTAAAAGCTGAGGAGCGCCACTGTGATTAGCATTTTCAGAGCCCAGGAATAAAAAGCAAATTAGTCAGTGACAGCTCCAGATTATTTTGAGTAGCTCCGTTATGATGAAACTACAACAAAAACAATGCGTTTGCCGTTCTACTTCCAGGTTATTATTGTTAAATTAATATTAAGTTATTCCTTTAAGCATGGACTTTGTGGGGGTGTGAAAAAATCACTCCACAACTACATTTAAACCCTGGTTCAGAGTGTGATCTACAAGTGAGCCGAGAGTCTTTTAACCATTTAATTCCCAGCCTGTCGTCGACAGGTCTGCACATGCGTTTTTGGATTACCGTAATGATGTCACGGTTTGCGCAATCAGACAAATTCTAACGGTTTCGAGAGCTGAGATGTTGCACTTTATAGTGAATATGGTGTCATTACGGTAATTTCATTAGAGCCTCTCAGAAGCCGGCAACACAGCTGATTTACTGTATACTACGTGTTGTAAGAGTGTAATAAGTGATGATGAAGCAAGAATAGCAGAAAAACACAAAAATGGATTTTGATTTTTGAGTTTTAGTGAACAAAAACACTGCAACTGCACATGAATGTTAGATTTTGCATGTTAAATTTGAATTTGAAATCACAATAAGCATAAAAAGTCCAGGTTGAAGGGTAAATGTGCACATATGTGTGTGTTTATGGGCTGTTATGCTATTTATCCATATCTTGTCTGCACCAATACACTTTTAATCATTATACAGTACTCTACACAAAGTGTTACCTTTCAGCTGTTTTCTTATTCTTTCTTTTGTATCATCTGAAGTAATGATAAACACAAGATAAATCAAGTGTTTTATAAATGTTGTATCTGTAATCTCTGACCACAAAAAGTGACCTAATCCAAAGCCATGGTTTATATATATATTGCTCCCTGTTTCCAGCCCATATGGAAGATGAGTCCTACAATATGACTGCAAGCACATTTTTGTCCTCAGAGCATCATTAATACAAACACTTGCATCACATGTGGATGGCTCCCTCTGGTGGTCATGTTGAGCACTAACAGTGAGAACCACAGTGTTTGAATTGCCACTTTCTGTCTGGTTTTTTATTGATCATATTTACTGATTTGTTAGGATTAGAAAGAATAGCAAAGTGCTCTGCTGCGGTCACAGCAGGGAGGCGGGATTATATGTTTGGCTATTCTGAATATTCTTATAAAAAGTTCAATACCAGTGCTGTGTTAGATGAATCTATAAATTCTTTGAGCCTGATGCCAAATTTTATCTCAACCTTTTTAAGACTGGCACTGGAAATAAACTTTCATTTAAAAAAAAAAAGGTAAATTAATGCTAAATAAACTGTTGGGAACTGTTTTTGGCATAGGGTTATTAAAGATGGAGTCAATAATACATTTGTTGGGGATTACTTTTAGCTTTAGATAACGCACTAGTCAAGTATTTACGACAAGGCAAAGTGAGTTTTTTGCAGTAGAAATGTCTTACTGATGACAGTCCAAATGAAATAAGTGCTCTGTGAACATGAAGTAAGTAGGTAAGTGAGATGGTGACAGCTTTTACAGCTCGTCGGGCTGCGTCTAATGCTTTTACATACTGTAAATGTGCAGACGTGTCAACTGAGCTGCAAACACGGTTGCTGAAAATGCAGATTTTGCCAGAGACATGCAGCAATTATGTGATTCTTCTTGTCACAGTTTAGCTGTTGACTGGCAAACTGAGTGGGTAGAGAATTATTCAAAGTTTGCTGCTCACATTAGCATGCACGCAAGCTGTGACAAACCCCCTTCGCTTATGATATCAGCTCGTTAGTCTGCTGTTTGTGATTTTAGTCCTTGTGTTGATGCAGTAAATTTTCAGATGCAATGTTTTTATATACAACGTAAGGCCGAATTGGAGTAATTCAGTGAGGCTGTAGATAATAATAAACGCATCTACAGTTGTGAGGTGAATTGAATGCCTCTGGATTCATTTTGATTGAACAAATGCAAAGCTCCCAGCTGATCCAAAATGTCACTGAAACTGAAAACTCTCCTGAGTCCGTCAGTTTCATGATCAACTTTTCAGCCACAGTCTCTCAGACGGACAATAACTGATTGTTAACTAGTGACAAATAAATGTTTGATTGTTGATTGTGTGCTCATGCTTTGTTGAAGCCAATAACGTAATAACAGCCAATAATGTAATAATTTTGCCCTTTTTGAAATGTAATAAGCCAATAACGTAATAATTGGCCAATAACGTAATAAAAGTCCTGAACTGATAATGTCATAACCTTTGGCTAATAACGTAATAATTTATTACGTTATATTATAATGTAATAATTTGTTACATTATTGGCTGCTTAAAACTTTGCAAATATAATAACTGAGCCTGAACCAATAACGTAATACATTATTACGTTATTGGCCAGTTATTACATTATTGGCCTATTCCATTTCAAAAAGGTCAAATTTATTACGTTATCGCCTGTTATTACATTATCGGCTTCAACATGCCTCAATAGTTTAGCTAAGTCACGAGGATGGTATCTGTTTAGAGGGCATTTTTACCTTTTTTAAATTTTTGCATTGTTAGTTATCTTTCTTTTTTCAGCCCATTTTAACTGAGGTAATGAAGCTGCATAATAATTTTTCCTTAAAAGGCGTTAGCTTGAGGAAACATTGTTGCTTATAACACATATATATCTGATCTGAATATATTTTAATCCAACAAGTATTTTTAGCATTTCAAAAAATAAAAACATATTTATTACATTTTTTCAAGGCCAATATGACATATGTACTGTCAGATCTGTCCAGGTAGCCGTCCTAAACTCTGGACTATTGATAATCTAACTCGATAACGTGTTGACCGCTCAACTGATTCAGCTTCAACTGCAGGTAAATAAAACACAGGTATATTTTGAAGTCAAACTGAACACAAAATCAGCTTTTTTACACACTTAGCACTAAAAAAAAGCTACAACAGTTAGCAAAGCACTCTTTATTGCAGTTAAAATGCTACATAATCAGTGTACATCTCTTATATCTCTGTTTTATCTCCACACCCTCCCTCGTCACAACCACCTCCAGGGCTGCTGGAAGACTATCCATCAGGTGTGGACCCGGACGCAGAGTGCTGTGACGTGCGGTGGGACTTGAAAGTGGACAACCGTTCTCGGGGGACCCTGAAAAGAACTCACCCGCCATGCCAGCACCGTACCTCCCTCAGCTCTTCGGCAGCCTGCAGACTGTGTAACAGCCGGCTCAAACTCTGCCTGCTGGTCCTCGTCCTCCTACACACTGTTGCCAGCCTCACTGCATCCCACAATGCAACAGGACTGGGCCTCCCCACCATCACGCCTCTGGAGGAGAGCCCTGCCAACGAGGAGTGATGGAGCTGCCAGGAGGAGGTGAGGTTGTCGGGGTGGGGGATTCCCTCACCATGGCAACCGATGTGGAAAAATACAGCCACAGTTGTGCGAACAGCTGGAGTTGTGTGCCTGTGGACATTCTGCAACACTTTCTGGCAAATGGAAAACGTGGGAAGCTTCGAGATGAAAGACACATAAATCAATCAAAACAAAAAAATAACTAAACAAACAGACTCACTAAGGGATTCAAGCAGTCCCTTAGGTAGGAAAAGGGGACAATGCCACAGCCTTTGTTGAGAGGGAAGGTCAGCTTCCTCATGGCTGAGTTTCTCTCACTACGCTTTTTTACACTGTGTTCCAATTATTGGTTTCTGTTGCACTGGCTGACTATGGAATAACACAATCATATTCTCTTTCTAATGTTCATCCTTTGTCTTTGTTTCTGGGTCTCTCATACAGGAAGAAAATGTGTTCTCTAAATAAGACAGATAATGTGTAAAAAGAAAAAAATTAGCTGCAAGTTTGTGTGTGTGTCTGATGGTTTGTTTTCTAGATTTATTGTGTGTGTGTGTGTGTGCGAAAGAGAGAGTGAGAGTGTGCGTTGCTGACCCGTATCCTAAAAGTCTACCTAACAGGCTGGTGCAGCTGATGATTTTGTGGAGGTCCCCCTCAGATGCCACTTAGCTCTGCCATGCTGGTTTGTTGGCCACGATCCCACTAAGACTTCACTGGGTTTTGAAGGTGGTTCTGATGTCGATGATGAACTCTGTGCTTAACGCAGGTTTCCCCTCGTTTTGTTTTGTGAGATAATATTTCCCTATTAACACTGTTTTCAAAGATGCAAACACTTTGTAATTAGCATCAGTTAAAAACTAACACCTGGATCAAGTGTGGAAAACATCAGGAAACAAACAGGATGCATTCCTCCCAGTCTCATTTATTTTTATTATATTATTATATTATTATTACAACGTGGGCCTTTTTTAGATTTGACCATAAATCTGATCACACAATCCAACCAGGTAACAACAATGATGAAAGTAAATTCAATGGGGTAAGAAAAAACAAACAGTTTAACCTTTTAAACCCCAAGGTGCCCCAATATGGGGACCTTGAGACTTGTCTCTGCTATTTTTCTATAGCTGAATTTTCAAAATAAGAGCTTGGGGCTTAAGGGGTTGAATAAAAAAAAAAAAAACACCTTTGTTTTTCTTAACCCACTGGATGTTATTGTAGCAATACTGACCTTTGAAAAGCCTTTTTACTGCCCTCCAAATTTCCTTTTGCTAAATGATCAGACTTCAAATATATAAATATATAAACCTAAAACATTTAACTTACAACCCTCATGTTTTGAATAATGAACAACCAAGAAGGTCAAAGTACCCCAGGACGCTTTTACCTTAACATACTGTTCAAATCTCAGAGGGTCAGTGAGAAGAGGTCATTTTAGCTCATCAGCCTTTTCTAATGCTAGGTAAATGATTAACCTACCACGATTGTTGACTAGTACACACACACTCGAGGGGGAAAAAGCACAGATAGGATAATTTTATCTCACCAAACAAAAAATAAATACCAAAAAAAACACCCCACTCAGATTCTGGTCAGCCACATGGCCCAGCAAAGCTAACTGCGTTTGGGATCTGGATCAATATCACCGTTGCTCCAGATGTAAAAGCTTTTAGTTTAGATGTTAAAGGTACTATCCAGTCAGATTGTGTGTGCATGCATAGAAACAATGGTCAACGAAGGTTACTGTGTCTCCTCAACCCTTGTCTCCTCCACCACACAACGTGACCGCAGTATGAGTAATCACTACTTGAATAAAAAACTCACTTTACTGTTTGCCCCGTACAGAAAATATGTGAGTAGTGGGATTTTAACCTCAGGCTTTTATATTGAAAGGGAACACAATGAATGACTGGATGTTACCTTTAACGACTTTTCCTAATTTGTAAATGATGAATCCTGTGTGGACAAAATGTCAACATCTCATTAGGAAAGGATGCAACCTGCTGGTATACAGGTCCCTGGTCCCATATAAAACATATTATACACCAACACAGAGACAATTTGGTTAAAAGTCAGTTTGTTTTTCTGTTGAATCAAAAATGTGTAATACATGAACTGCATGTGGAGGCTCTGCAAGGTTATGACAGCCTCTTTTGTTGATCGTCCTCAGCCCCATTCCCTCTAAGCACCACATCTGATCCCAAATCAGCTCCTGTAGCATGCCCACTGTCTTGTATTTTTCTCCTCGAAACATCAAACTAATGTCTCATTAAGTAAAGGGCTTATTAAGATATACAGTACAAACCATATCATAGACAGAAACATTCAAAAACATCCAAATTGTTAGCAGACAATGGTTAAAAACCCGGCTTAGTTCCTGTTTTTCTTTTGTAAACTTCAATACAAAGGCATTTCACCGGCTGTTACTGGAGAGCAGGAACAGAAACAACCGCAGAGAGAGGAGCATGTCATCATTACCAGGTAATCGTCTAAGTCAGCTGACACTTGGGTTTATTTTATAAATGTTGACCAGTGTGTGAACAGGAAGGAAATGTGTGACCTTAAGGGCTGACTTCTTCTTTAGTTTTCTGTTTCTCTTTGTGTGTCTTTGATGAACATGGCTGTACGATCAGGTATCCGATGAGCAGATGTTGCTGAATGCATTTTTTTCACTCTCAAGTACGTTTATTACTTATATGAGATGTCCAATCCAATATCTGATGTCAAGAATTTTATTACACACCTTATATGAGGATTTCAAATTCACCATTTCTCACCCCGTGTCTATATAAAACAAAAAAAGTATATTAGCTTATTTTGACACTTGCTGTTTAGACCCCGCCCCCACCACCCCTACACTTCACCATTCCTGCTTGCATGAAATACATAAATGTTCATAGTCGTGTGGCACAGCACGCCCATGCCCATCTTGGAGGACTGCATTCAGTGGATAATGAGAAATGCTGCTATACCAATGGCCACCAGTAGATGGAAATATATTTATTCTTTTACACTGATGCTGCTGCTGCTGCTGCTGCTGAATGCCTACCACAAAAGGACTGTCAGATGTACAGGAACCAGGAAGACAGAGCTCTGGAGGTAAAAGTGACTCTCCTACCCACTAGTCTACAGATAAAAGTGTGCTGCTGGGTGTGTGTGTGTGTGTGTGCGCCTCTGCTTAAGCGTGTCTGTTGCTAATTGCTTGTGTGTTCTCTCGAGAGCTCATTGGTGTTTCCATGACCTTGGGGCTGCGGGGACATATGTGGCAAAACCACCACAGGGACCTGCTTGCATTAGCTGTCTCTTTATTCACTGCAGCCCTGAAGCTGCATGGAAACCATCGTGTACAACACAATAATGTCATCATTGCCCCAAGACCCAAAACAGATGAGGGATGATTCATATTTTCCCCGCCCTTGTCTGAACCGAACCCCTGATATGAAAGGAGGTAGAAGAAGGTGTCAGAGAGAGGTGCAGGGTGAATGGAGTGGACAATAACCTTAAACTGGTGCCAAAGCATTCCTTGTACTGAGTAGGGAAATTTAAATCTGAAGTGACGCAGGGCTTTTCGTAATCAAACTAAATGGGCAAAAGCAGGAATACAGGGTCTGCCAGTGTTGTAGAAATGTGCCATGGTAGCAATATATGGATTGCACCTCTTAAGCATCATTCAACCTCCTCACCTCCACCCTCACCCTCACCCCTCCCTCCCTGCCACAAGCACACGTAAGAAATCTCATATAAACAGACGTATATGAGATTTCCCTCTGCCCGTCATGTCCGTGGTCACAGCCATCCCAGCGCCGACTGTTGGACATCGTGCAATCGCTCTGCATTCAGAAGCCACGTGGAGAGCACGTTTGTTTACACGCAGTAATGCATCCTCACTGTGGTTGCATGGAGTGCTGTGCATCTGTGTTGTCCATCACACCCCCCGTCACACACGTTTGCACCGAGGATGGACACTTTTATGTGTGCAAGGTTTTCTTCCAAACAACAATAACAGAATTAGATTCAACTGATGTAAATCTCTGATTTGACTTTTGTTGGTAATGCAGGCATGCACGCAACACTTACTCTGTGATCTATTTTTTCCCTCTATGTTCTGGTTTGTCAGATTTACTGCATTATAATGAGAAGAAATCGTGTAGGGTCCTATAGATTCATCTAGACCCCCCACCCCTCCCCTCCCCTCACCTGACAATGGTCTGTAGCAGTCGTAGGGTATGGTCTGTCACGTTTCATAACACACCAACCTATGAATTTTGTGTTCTAACCCTGCACATAGACTATGTATGCCTCTTGCCCCCCACTCCCCCGTGCACCCACCACCAAATGGTATGTACACAGATACTCCCTCTTTCACTCCTTCTCAGCCTCTCTCTGTTTTCACAATAGTTCAGTTCTCTATCCTGTGGATCTATGCAGAAGCCCATTCCTTTTTTGGTTGTAAATACGTTCCCTAGTATGCTGAACAATGTACGTCTCTCCTTGTGTATTTTGAGTTGATGTCATGCTGTTACTTTCTTCTTCTTCTTCTCCTTCTTCTTCTTCTAATACTTTTTCTTTAATTTGAGCGTCTGAAATCATTGATGTAAAGAGAATGTGGTGAGGTTTAACCATTAGACTTGTCCTCAGCTTCGCAACCTTATTGTGAAAGGTTGTGGTTCTGTGTGTGTGAAAGCAAAAGATTTATGATTATAGAAATGAAAAAGGTTCAAAGGCATATAGAAGTATCATTGCGATTATGATTATTATGATTACTATTATACTACCAGTATATTGTAATATTATAGATGCTTTAGTTCAAGTAACTTCTTTAATTTTTTTACAAACAACTTTGATGAAATGATTTATAAAACAGTCTCACAAGTCATGATCTTTTCGAAAAGTATGAAAACTACTGCTACAATGATTAAAATTGTGTTCTGATGAAAATAAATACAGACATATAATCTGTTCCCCTGTTGTCGTTTTGTGTGATGTGACTTTGTTCTTATTATAATCAGTGGTGGACAGTAACAGAGTACATTTACTTGAGTGCTGTACTTAAGTACATTTTTTGAGTATCTGTACTTTACTTGAGTATTTGTTGGGGGGTTTTTTTGGAAACTTTGACTTTCACTCCGCTACATTTCAAAGGCAAATATTGTACTTTGGACTCCACTACATTCCCAGGAAGTGTGTTGTTACTTACTTTATATACAGTCTATGCTGGCAATGCGTTTCAACCAGTTTGTCCAGGTAGAGTTACCGTCGCGCATGCGCAAATCGGCAGGAAGTGACCGGCAGTGGAACCGAACAATAAAGAGGGAAGACACGAAACAGCACGGTTTTGCCGTGTTACATATTTTTTTATTTAAAAAACAAAAAAAAACAACGCTAAATAGCATGTTAGCCCTCTCCATGGGAAATTTGAAAACAAAAAAGCAAGACTGAACAGTCAACCAACAAAGTATTATGCACACTCTGCAGGAAGGAGTTTTCTTTTTATCGAAGCCCTTTCAGCTTAAAATACCACATTAACAGGAAGTACACGTTAGTCAGGGATTGACTCAGGCACTGAAAACAACACAGCAATGTACTGATGTTAGAAAAGGTCCTTTTACTTTGTACTTTTGAATATTTATGTATTTTTAAATGCATGTACTTTTGAATCCTTAAGTATTTTTAAAGGTAAGTACTGTAGTGCTTAACTTGAGTAACATTTTGACCAATAACTTTTATTTGTAGTTGAGTAAGATTTGACCATGAGTATCAGTACTTTGAGTGCTGAAGTTGAGTACTTTGTCCACCACTGATTATAATACTAAAAAACAATGAAAGCAACGTAAGACTCGAGGAACAACGTTGGATTTAGAGACATCTAGTGGTGACTCTCCAGATCTCAGCCAACTGAAGCTGTCCTCCACCCCTCCTCTATCAAGTGTTTATGAAAATCTACGGTGGCTGCCAGGTGCCATAAACCTTCTGACATCTAAATTACCCCATCAAATGGCCATAATATGTCTCAAAATGAGGACACTTTAAAAAGACATTAAGAAAAAGTGTAAGAAGAGTTTGGATTTTAAATTGTAGAGCATAGCTTTATAAATTGTCTTCCACTTGAATTTGAGTTAGTGGATCTGTCGGTGGGTCTTTTGGTCAACATAAGATCATTTTTAGTATTTCAGATCTGGACACAAATGGAGAAAAATGTCAGTTGTGTTAGTAACAATATGTTCAGGTTAAAGCTAGTTTGCATTTACTTATCCAGCAGAAGACAGACTGAAGACATTTGACCTTCATCTGTGATTGACATCTGGGAAACGCAACGCCAGTGTTTATCATTTTCTACCGGCGCCTGTCCACAGTATGATCCTCCACTTGTTAGCCAGCATCAGCAACCACAGACTGAAGTCCCAACTTTTCCTTTTAACAAGTAACAGGACTTTGCAAATCTAGCTGCCACTTCCATGTTAAAGAAACAAAACTATGAAGACATTACCCACAACATTTCTTTTCATGCATTTAGGGTTAGAGAACTTAGGTAACAATAATACATTGCATTTCTGCTAACAAATCGAGTAACATTAAACTGATTTTCAGAAACAGATTGAGCTTTTGTGTTGGGTGAAAATTTGTTTTTCTAGGGAGACAATTAACTATTGTGCAAAAGAAGAGTGGGAGCCCCAAAGCAGTGGTTAAAACAATCTCTGAACAGGCACAACCTCGATGTTGACACGTGCATTAACATGATATGCCCAAAGCAAAATAAAACCAACAACCACCAAACGAATAAAAAACAACAAAAAATGTAAATGTGTATATACTTCTCTTTCACAGACTAAGTGTTGCAGAGGCCATGACACCTATAAACTAAAAAAATAATTCCAGTAATGTAACATAAAAAAGAAAAGAAAAAAGAAAACTTGGCTTTACATTACTCTGGTGGGTTTGAGTTGGTACTACTTGTCACAAATAAGCATAGTAAGAGTAGTGGAGCGTAAAAGTAAAAATACAACAAATACATATTTATTTAACATGCTTTACAAATGAAACCCAACACAGTTAAAAGTGTGTGTTCATTCATAATCCATTTGTCATGCGGTATCAGAGAAATGCTGTAACACAGACATGACATGGAGTTCCACTTCCAACCTCGAGATGGCAGTGAAAGCTCATGAAATGAGTGTGTGTGCTGGGACATCTCCAAGAGTGTAAAAATAGACCCTGGAAAAAAAACACATAACCACAGGGATCATGAATGAATCCTTCGTAGATATTTACTGACTCAGTTCTGAGCTAAACTCAAACTGTCATCACATCAGCAGAGAGATGAGTTCGTACATAGAGTATATTTTCTATCATTGTGTCCACCACGTTCTTTAAATGCTGTGTCCACTGAGCAGGGAGTTAAGCTGGAGGATTGAATATACCGTCCGTCCAGTCATACATTATTTAAACTGCTGAACAAGCCCTTCTGAGGCCAGTCGGGTCAATTACATACATTACTTACAGCTTTTAATATTTAATGTCTCAGCACACACATTTATTCGGGTGTTTATCAAGAATATATGACATTATCACTCTCTCTCTCGTTGCATATTAATGTGAAAACCTCACGGACGCCGTCATTTCCATTCATACATTTTACGGGCAGTAGGCTATGTCACCCTGTGTGGATGAAATTACCTTGTGGGTAACTGAGATGATCTGTCTGAGCTTTACTTACTGCCTATGGACAGGCTCAAAACTCAGCGCTATTGTAACAGTGGATTATAAAACTGAAGAACAACAGCAAATTGCATTTCCGTGTTTGCCATCCGCTCTGTGCCACTGGCCTTTCCATCTCAGATTAAAGCCCTCATTTCTATTTCAGCTTGTTGGGGGGGGATGAAGTGCTCAGCTGACTAATCCTCAACTAGCCCGCCAATAGTCAGCATCCAATATTCCACCTGTCATTCAAACTGCAGACTGTGTGGATGTGTGGTATTATAAGGCCATGTGTTTTTAGAGGGGAAGTCGATTGCCAGTTGTGCTATTGATAGAATGTGATTAATTGGCCACTCATGGTGATTGTTAAATCCTCAATAAATATCAACCCCACCCAGTATACACTTTTTTAAATTAAAAGACAGAGCAAACCGGTTTATGCCTCGTCTAAACCCCTGAGTGTAATGGGTTAACTCTGTGCTGTCACATATCCACCAACAGATGTCAGCACTCTCCAGGTGTTCCCGGACATTTTAAAACCAGAAACAAAACCTCTGAGTGAAATCACAGAGGTATTTCTAAAAGGTACCCCAAGAAACTCCTGACAGATATTTTTCATCTGTTTTGATTAGTTTTAACCCTTTAATTTCAAGCATGTCCTTGGTGAGACATCTGCACATGCATCTTTGGATTACCGTAATTATGTCACAGTTTGCGCAATCAGAAAAATTCCAACAGTTCCCGAGAGCTGAGATGTTGCACTTTACAGTGAATATGGTGTCATTATGGTAATTTCACTAGTGCCTCTCTCAGAAGCCGGAAAATCAGCCGATTTACTAAGAGTTCAATAACAGTGATGATGAAGCAAGAATAGCAGAAAAACACAAAAAACAGAATTCGATTTTAGAGTTTTCGTGAACAAAAACACTGAAACTGCACATGGAGATTTTGCATGTTAAATTTGAAATCAAAATAAGCTTAAAAAGTCCAGGTGCAAATTTGGAGGCTCAGGTGTTAAAGAGAAAGATTGTGATGGATACCTTGTTGCTGTTACAACAATAAGCACATGGATGAAGTTGGGTTTTAAAGAAAAGTTGAACAGCCAATCTGGTGTGAAACTCCAGAGTTTCACTGACCCATCCATTGACCCCAACCTCTCTTTTGTGAACTCTGTGACTATATAACCACAACACCTCACTTAATTTATTGCTCCTGTCCTGGTTATCATAGCACTGTCACATATAAACATCACTATGGGTCATAATAAGCTGCTCGTCCAAATAATCACCTCTAGTTGTACTATAAATTCATGTTTCATAGAGGTGTTGCTCCTTATATATTTCCACACTCTTGAGAGGAATTGAGAAATATCAGCTTCATTTAATATTTCACAAAGTTAAAGCTTCTGAAGTTCTTATGTAACGGTCCCTCGTAACAGTTTTTAAGCCAAGTCCTGGCGCATCCTCCTGTTTTTTTGGGTTTTTTTCTCGCTTGCTTTTGCAGCAGAGTGTGTGCGTTTGGGTTTTATAACAAGAGGGAGGGGAGGAAGCAACATTAGGACGACAGGGATTTAACGGAGATGATCTGCCTGAGGAAATCTCAACACACACACACACACACAGCAGTGCCATTCACATCATTGCTGACACATGAAAAAAAAGTGGAACTATTTATTTTTGCTGCACTGCTCCTGATCCATGTCGGCCGTGGGGCTTAATGGTCGAGGCATAATTAAACAGATGCTGAAGCAGAGATGATTAGTTAGGCAGTGTTTGGCACCAAGGTATAAATGTTGCTTACGACAGCGTGAGTGGCAGTACTTTAAGTCACAGCCAGAGAAGTCATCTTACCATTACTGATTAGATGCATCCGATCTGTAGGTCTCCCTGGGTTTTAGTAATGGAGAGGGAAACCACCACCGGCAGGTAACGGTCATGACATCATAGGGACATGCTAAAGAGCTACCTTGGAAAACCATCCTAGGGTAGGAGTACGTAAGTATACATTTTTAAAGCATAGATACCAGGGATATGGTGCATGGGATATGGTACTGTAGATTGTCATGAGGTAATTTTCCACACCTTCTACTTATCTTGCTTTACCCCACAGCAACAATAACAACATGCAGTGTTACCCTGACACCTTTAACTGGAACTGCTGTGTGGAAATCACAGGCAGCGTATCTGTTGGGTCTGGATAGAAACTGAGGCAGGAAATGCATTTAAATGTAGTTGGAACAGGAAGAGTGCAAACCTCTGCTAAGGCATAATCCATGTCTGATCTCAATTAAACTGTCTCGGATTGTAGACATTATCATCCTGCATGTGGATTTTAGACAAAATCCGTTAAGATGTGACAAAGTTAGGAACTTTTCCCAAACATTTCATTGTTTTCAGTTTGTAGGAGCCTCTCATGTGATGTAATACAACTTCCTGTTGCATACCATGTGTTTCCATGGTATGTGGCAAGTCAAAACTGTGGATAAAGCTTTGGATTATAACACAATTGTGCTTGTTGACTGGTTACTGGTACAAAACACTATGTCTACTAGTTGCATAACCTTTGGCTGCACAAACAATGTAGATGTAACAGGTAGTGGGAAGAAGGACCCAATCGCAGAATTCAGAGACAAAAAAGTGTTTAACAGAACATAAACTCAGGGCGCTGCACAACAAAGGCAGGCAGAAACAAAACCTAAAACAACAAAAACTCCAAAAGACATGGGAGTGGAAACCAGGAGCAGGACAAAGACAAACAAACGGACGACAAGAGAAGCTAAGACACACAGGGGGAATATATACAGGGCCAACGAGGACTGATTGACAACAGGTGGGTCAGACAATTAGGAAAGGCTGTGGCAGACAAGCCAATCAGCACAGGTGTGACAAGACGATGACAGGAAAGAAAGCTTGGAACTACACACAGAACAAGATCGCCAAAATAAAACAGGAAATGGTATAAAAACTGAAAATACACAGAACTAAGATCGAACACAGAAACAGACAGGACATGACGTGGAGACAAGACATAAAGGAAACCAGATAGACAAACTGAAACTACAAAGCAGGAAACAATAGTAACTCCTGAAACTAAATACAAGAAACCAAGATGAACAAACTAGAAGTACACGGCATCATGCCAGTAGAGGGACAAAAACGAGATTTTTCCAATTCATGCAAGATTCAAAATGCCGGATGTAAACCAGGTAGTTAATTACATGAAACTTGTATACCTACAGCTTCCTTCTTCTTTTTCTTCTTCTTCTTCAGCTCACACACACAGTAGTGGCATCTTACCGCCCTCTACTGGTTCTCAGTTGCCATTGTTATTGTTAAAACATTTATTTTTTTGGACAGGATCCCATCCTCTGAGCTTGTCAAAAATGTGAGAATTTGCTCCATAGGTAATTTAATATCTTGCCCTAAATAAAAATAAATAACATCATCATGATCTGTTGTCAGGTTTTTCTGTAATATAACAAACAAACAGAGGAAAAAAAATGAATGCAGGCAAAAATAAAAGCAAATATTCAGAACAAGTGGATTCAAGCTGAGAATAATGAAATTGTGAAAATGTTTCATTCTGGCTCCACTTTTCTCGAGCTGTCAGATGACTGATTAGAGGCCATGACTCACACAGTCGTGCATATGGTTGCCAGGGAAAAGCAGTTTCTAAAGCGAGTCATCTGAACCTGTGCTCTGCATCAGTACTTCAGAGCTCCTGTGCGCCTGCTGTGTTTGCACAATTCACATCCTTTGGTATGTCTTAGGAGAACAACTTATTTAGACCCATTGATGCTGTCTAACGCTTGTTTTCATCTCTCCCTGCTGATTCTCATTTACACTCAATATACTCTCGCTGTTCTAATCGATCAAAAATATATCGTTATCCACACTCAATCCAACTTGTAATTCACAAAAAACACATTAGCTACATCTTCATGGATGGAGCAAGCATCTCACTTTCTCTGGTGTCATATAACCCTGTTTTCTACAGGTGTAGTTGGCACAAGCTGACTTAGACATCAAAGAGGATGCTCGCTTGAATGGGTCTGTATAATGTTTTGATGTACGTGCGGATTTCTGTGTGTTGTGTGCCTTCCTCACTGGACTGGTGACAGGGTTGAGCTGTGACAGACCATCCACCAACATGAGTGCCAGCCTGCAGCCTTTTAAGCCTCCTCTTCCTCCGCTGAGAGTGTGTTTGAAAGGGAACACTCCTTTTGTTTGACGTCTGATATCCAGGTAAGAAACTAAAAGGTCCCACAATGAGATTCTGAAGTGCATATGTGTTTTGTACCTTTATGTGTAGTTTTCTAATAATACATGTATTGCACGTATTGAGTTGGATTCATTCAGTTCATTGATTTTAATGACCTCTGATAGCACAGGAAGAGTTGTCGGGAAAAATACCTAACCTCAGGTGAAGTGCTGCTTTGTCCTATCACCATACACTTTGTGTATAAAGGGTCGAGCATAGAGTGTATATATACAGAACTGGACGAAGCTACCGGGTCTCAAAAATGCCATTGCAAAAGTGCAAAAAAGTGCAATACCACCGACTGCCACTAGATGCAGGCTCCAAAAAACTCCATCTAACTTGAATTCAAATATCAGATTTTCTAATTATGAAACACTCAGTGAATACATTTGTTTTCACTGCCCATTTTGATGTCATGAGCTAAAGTCAGTTCATGATCTTGTGGTCCATGTGGAAGCAACATGTAACTTCACATTAGCTTAGTCCAATACAGACACAGTATGGGGTGAATGTAGCCACTGTGACGTCAGCAACTGATTTGTGCAAGTGTTTAGCATCTGCCCATTGACAAATTGGAGTTGTTGTTTTTTTTTTTACATTTTAAAGTTGTTAGACAACTGAGCATAGGGGAAATATAGGCCAGTGGAAAATAATAATATTACCTATTTACAAGATCACTGTAGCAGCTCTTATCCAAAAAGAGGAGGTAAACAGACGAACATAAAGTGAGTAAAAGAAAGAAAAAATCGATGCAAAATAATAGTTATAATAATAATTATGTTAAAACAAATAAGTAGACAAACTAATTACAGCAGTAATTTTCAGACACTGTGTGGGCATGTTTCTCTACAAGTCTAACTTCACATTATTACTTTCTAAACTGATACACTGTGTCACAGAAAACACAGTTTCGTAGACTTAAGAGATGTTTTATTTATATGTAATGGCACTTGTGTCTGTTCAACAACAGTTACAACTTTGTCAACACTCCTTCAACAAAAGGAGACCAATGCTCAGCAGTTACTTTATTATAATGTGTCACACAATTGCTTAGCAATTGTATCTCTGTGCTGCTACTTTATTACATGAGGCACCTTGTTCTGTATTGTTCTGCATGCTGGTATTTACAGAGTGGAGCAATTTTACATCCACAGTTCTTATTTCCTGCGATTGCTGTGAATAATAGTGAGCATAATGAAAAACCATATTGGAAAATATTCTTATTTTCTATCTTACCCAGCTTTGTGATCAATTTTAATTCCTTGCGTTATGTTCAGATATTTAAAATGTCCAAAGAAATCTCAGCAAAGGACTAGAAGCAGTACCAAAATATTACCTTAGTTGTGTTTGTGTTTTTCTGTTTTATTTTACCATGTGCAACTCAATAAATATTTTATGAAAGGGTGACATTATAGCTAAGAGGCAGTGTATAGATTGAGCTAACATATATAAAAACTATTTTATTAAAAAATCAAACATACTTTGTTGCACTTTTATATTTAAAACAACTGGATTGACGTCAGGTACACTCCATAAATATAAGACTCTGCCATTCTCCCCCATTTACTATGTGGCATCAGCTGGTCTGTGAGGAGGAAATCAGTTTCATATAGTTGAGACATATGAGAATAAAACAGACTCACTAAGACTCTGTGGCATTATTAATAAACCAAGACGTCATTTTACCATGTATAGTGTGACGCACGCATGTCGGTACAGAGTTAGACATCCCTTTGATGAGCCATCTTGTGTTTTCCATCAAGCATCTCAGTGAGAGTTGAGCTACAACCAACAGACAAAATTACATGCAAATCCCTTAAATGAGCAATTGTGTTCACTCGGGTTGACAAAATGTGGTGAGGACACACAACAGAGCACTTGTCCGCACACACCTGCATGCAGGCACACACACATACACACACACAGCACAATCTGGAAGCTGTTCCTCATCATTTCATCACCATGGCAGCACTTCAAAGAGCTATCCGGAAGCTGTAATGTGCAATAACAGCAACTTAGAGACTTACTTTGAAGATGACTCTCCTGCGCTGTGAACACAATACACGTCTGCATTTATCTGTGACATTTCAGAAATGAAATCTTGTTCTTGTTTTTCGACCGTTGCTTCCTTATCATATGTTCATAAAATGACTGATGAGGAGATACTTCGGATGCAGTGGAAGGACAACTGCAAATCTCAGACATCATTTGGAAGTCCTGAAGAAGGAAAAAAAAAGACAGTGGACACAGAAATTACATTTTTTCATGAGTTCTGTGTATTATGGGAATCTCTTTTGCTGTCAAATGCAGAGTTGAATATTGACGATATCCTTCCCGAAGTTTGATTGACAGCATGATAAAGAGTCCTCTCCTCTGCACCTCCTCTCCCTCAGCTACTAAAATGTTGTAGACCACCTAGTCCAATCTCTTATCCACTGTCTCTTCACCCACTGTCACTTCAGAGTCATGCATAAAAAAAAACACATATGAATTGTGCTTTATTGTGCTTTAATTTATTTGTTTTTGCAATGCTTTTAAATGACAAGGTGTTGTTTTTATTTATTTATTTTCAAGTTTTTGACCTTATTGAAAGGAAAGAAGAGGACATCCAAAACAAGTCTCCACCCAGAATGAAACAGAGGACATTGTGGTTATTTGACATTTGGTTGTTATCTCTGAAAAAGCAAGATGCTGAACACTGAAGTGCAGCAGCATTTCATTTACTCTACAGCTCAGCAGCTCCACATGCTGTTCTCCACACATCACATCGACAGAAGGGGTGAAAGTTAATGGGTAGTGGGGTAAAATAATATTGTTGTATGTCTAGCTGGTGGCTTTAGGAAGGCAACCCACTCAACTGACTCTCCCACTCACATACACACACATCAACACATGCACAAGGCACAGGTCACAGGTCACATAGAGCATCAGTGATTAGACCAAAATGGAGCTGAACCTCGACTGATAGCATCTGTTTCTAATGCCATCTGCTGCAGATGATGGACTGAGTGTGTCTGCGATGAATGCACCAGGAGCACAGGGAGACTTGCGTAACATTGTTTTTCGACAGAGCAGGAATATATGAATAAATATTTTGTTGAATTAGGAAAAAGTGAATGACAAATTAAAGTAAAAGTCATCACGCACTTAGGGATGGATGGATGGATGATCCGATCCACTGCCGGGTCTGATCCAGGCCAAAATGACTGCATCGGATATCGGATTTTTCTTTTAGCACCGGTCTGATCCGATCCATAAACCCAAACTGTCTCGTATATCCTCATCTTCACTTTGCGCGACATGCCGTAAACACAGGTGAGCTGTTGCTGTGGTTGTTGCAACATGTCTGTTTGAATTACTTTACGCTCACGGAGGAGAGAAGTAAACGCTGAGCGGAGCGTCTGCTAAACAAGTGTTTCAGGAAGTGGCAGCAGAAACAGACATTTCAACACAAGAAACTTCAACATGGAAAGGACTGTGTGGCCAGAAATTAGTTGGTTTAACTTCAAATATGTTTTTAATTTATTAAGTTAGAGCTGGTTTAAAAACTTGCTTTGGGAGATATGAGCTCCATCAGCTGATCGACCGACCGGGCGCTCAGAGCTCACGTTTTTTTTTTTCAGCTGTCGTTTTTAAATAAAATGTTAACATTGCACTAAAGCACTGTTATTGTGCATTAAACTGATCTATTTAGCGCTTTTTCCCACATTGCAAAAACTTGCTATTCTGACTAAAATGGTGAAGATTGTGTCGGCTTACGAGCACAAATTTTTGGTGCTGCGCAGTGATGATGCAATGATGCAGTCACGAGTCCGACCAGTAAGATTTTACTACCTGCTAGGACCTGGCCGGGTCCTTTTCTGGAACCTTAGATGTCATTATTAAGCAAATTACAACTATAAACGTATTATTAACAACTTTTAAAGTGACAAAAAGAAGATATTGGATCGGTATCGCAACACTATCAGTATCAGACGATCCTCAATGTTGCAGTATCGGTACTAGATCTGAAAAAGTAGTATCAAGCCATCCCTGCAGGCACTATATGCCGAGATAATTCTTACCTTCCCCGCCCTATTTTACAGACCTGTTGACTTAAAATAAAAATAATGCATGTAAAAAAAACTGGTTTGATTGTACAAAATACCACTAACATGCTTCACTGTGTTCACCATAGCTGCTAAATCGGTCAGGCTGTGGATGGTGTGGCAGGAAGTTGAAGCCAAACTAGAAAAGTTCTGGTCCATAAAACCAAAACAATGAGCTTAAACATGCTGAGCTACTTTACAATACTTTCATATATTGTACATTTTAATATTTTGGAATGAATAAATGAATATCTTATCTTATTCTAGGAGCATCATCTTTTATTAACTCGAAACTCAGTGAGCACAAAGCCCCTTGTTTTGGCTTGAACTGCTTGTGGTGATCACTGTCTCAGTGGCAGCAGACATAAAGACTTTTAACTACTGCTGTAATTGACTGTAAAGCTGTGCAAAAAAAAAAAATCTGAACAAATCATTCGAGCGGATTAGAGAGCTTGATAGGAAGTGGATGTGTGCTGGTTGGGACTGCATCTAATAAATAAGCCTTGATCATCTCTGAGACATGCAACAGCTGTTCTCAAATGGTGTCCTCTGCGTTAGCAACAGCCTCCCTCCGTATTCAGAATTACTGAGACAGAATTACTCGCATTGCACAACGTGAATACTGACAGGTTTCCAGTTCAGACGATGAAACAGAAAATTTGGTTTGTTAAGATGCATTGGTCCGCACCTGTGATTCACTAATAGCAGAGAGCTCGATCGCATGCCTGATGTTCATTAGAGTAACCGTGGCTCTCACGCTGCGAAGACTATACAATGTGTCTGCCGAGAAACCCACCTGAGGGACTGTGCCTCAGAAATAATCAGCACCTGTGGCCTCAGAGGAATTTGTCTTAACAAGAAACCACAAACCGTAAATAACATACTGCACAGAAAGCGTGAGTAGCCATCATGGATTCAATAGTTGTTCTGCCACGAAGATTTCTGTTGTTTATCTTCATCTGTTGTAACGTTTCCTTTCAGCGTCAGCCTCCGGCGCCACTAAAACCCCTCCACATAAATACATGTGTGCTGCTTTTAGACGTTGACAGCAATCTAATCGCAGCGTTGACATGACTGATCAAGATTAATTCATTAGCAGAGGTTGGACATTCACCTTATATTGAGTCTTCAGCAGGAAAAAAGGAGCATGGCTGAGAGTATAGAGCAAAATAAAACATGTCTCCCAACATCAGGTTGTTTCCCTGCATATGATGTCTGTCCAGTGTGTAATAAATAAAGACATCAAATTATATCAACCCTCAACTATCAATCAGTATGGGCTGCTGTAGAGTAGTTATTCCTGGTGTGATGCATGCCATTAACCACCGATGCAGATCCCTCGAGACCACCTATAGTTTTAACAATGCATTTCAATTGTGTTCAGTTTGATAGCAGCATGCTTTTCTTATTATTTTTTTTATGTGTCTTCTGCCGCAGAGACCGTTCAGGTTTTTAAGAGCAGGCTCAAGACCCATCTTATTAGCTGAGCTTTTAGTTTTGATATTTTATGTATTTATTTAATTTCTACCCTATTATCCAATTTTACATCTTAGCCTTCTTCATTTAGCCATTTATTTGGTTTTACTCTTACATTATATAGTTTTATCTTTTTACGCTTAGATTTTTTAGTTTTGCCTTTTTCCTGTTTTACTTTTCTTGTCAGTGTTTCCTCTGGTGAGCGCTCTGCACCGGGAGAAGTGGTTGGCTGCGGCTATGTGGGCGTGGTCCTGTGGGTGCCGGGTTCGGGGTTGGG
>OOFC01051342.1:0-11435 GCA_900323345.1 Pseudochromis fuscus
ACGTGTCCTCTGCTTGTTTGGACATTGCCTGTGGAGTCCCCCAGGGGTCAGTGTTGGGCACCAAGCTCTTCACTTTGTATATAAATGACATTTGTAAAATGTCTGACATTATGAAATTTACTTTATTTGCAGACGACACAAATATTTTCTGTGCAGGCAATAATATTTCATAGATATATGACAACATAACAAAAGCACTAAGTAACTTAAAACTATAGTTTGACAAAAATAAACCCTCATTGAACTTGACGAAAACAAAAATAATGTTATTTGGGAACTACAGATTACATACAGACATTACAGTGCAAATTAACAATGTTGATATTGAGAGAGTGCATGAATATAAATATCTTGGTTTAATAATTGACCACAAAATCACCTGGAAACCTCATATTTGATATGTACAACAGAAATATTTCTGTACTGAATAAAGCAAAGCATTTCCTGGATTATAAATCACTAAAAACTCTTTAATCATCCTTAGTTTTGCTATACTTAAGTTACTGTGCTGAAATCTGGGGCAATAATTACAAAACTACATTGCAGTCATTAGTAAATCTCCAAAAAAGAGCAATACGAATAATACACAAAGTAGGCTACTTGGACCACACTGACCCCCTGTTTAGTAAATCCAAAATATTAAAATTCACTGATATTGCAAAATCACAGACAGCACAAATCTCGTACAAGGCAAACAATAACAAACTCCCCGGAAACATTCAAAAACTGTTCAGAAGGAAGGAAGGCCTTTATGAACTAAGGGGGGAACTCAATTTAAAAGTGTGTAAATCCAGAACAACAAGAAAACAATTTTGTGTATCAGTATGTGGAGTCAAACTATGGAACAGTATAGATACAGAATTGAGGCAATGTCCAAACATGACAGAGTTTAAGTTATTGTATAAACAAAGGACTCTCACAACCTACAGGTGTGGCCTCAACTAATTAATGATGTATATGTATATGTATGTGTATGTGTACGTGTGTGTATATATGTATATGTATGTCTGCATGTGTGTGTATTGGTATGTCTATATGTGTATATATGTATGGATATGGATATAGATATTGTATCTATACTAACATTACATCGACACATGTATATTAATATGTATGTATTATACGTAAACCTGCATAGTATTAGATGCAGTTAAAAAGATGAAAATGAAAACATGATGTGGAAAAGGGGTGGGATAGTATAAGTTACACTTCTACCCACTCCTTGAATGTACAGATAGTTTGTACCTGCTGTGTATTCAAAAAGTAATAAAAAGAAAAGAAATCAAAATGACATATTGTGTACATATTTGGGTTATTTTTGGCATATTTTGTTCATTTCCTATAAAGAGGCTGAGTTATTTTAAAGCCATATAATCAGGTGGAGTGGTGGTCGACTCAGCTGAAGTTTTCGAAATGAGCCTGGCTGGTGCTCTGCCCATGTGGTCCAGAGGTGTCCCACCTGAAGAAGAACATCCAGAGAGACCCTCTGTTTGAGAGACACATGCCACGCCGAGGTCCCTGAAGAGGTCAGCTTTCACTTCCTAAAATTGGCCTGTGTTGAAACTCCTCAGGTCTGCTATCTCCTCGGACGCTCCGGTGTGACCGCGCGGAGGACATTTACAACAAAAAGAAAATGGCCTTATTCCCTCTCCTATCTCCTCCTCTCAGAGTAACACAAAGTTGACATTAATAGAAAATAAAAAGGGAAAAAGTCTTGAAACAAAGTTGAAGCCTTTGGTTACGTTTCAGAGCACAGGGCAATTTAAAAGACTGAAATGTGGAATTAGAGAGGATTTGATGCGTTTCAAATTGAACGGAGGGGGACACCGTCAGTGGCGTTTGCACCTTCAGGCATTATTTAAGTAATGTCTTGTGGCACGTTTGAGGCATTGGAAGGCAAGGGCATAGAAATGAGGGATTTATGTAGACGCCGCTGCAGTTTTATCTCGCTTCTTCAGTCTGAGTGCACGCTCCGCTGAGTAAAAAAACAAGCAGACATACAAGTAGATTCAGATCATACAGTGTTATGTGTTTGAGCTATCTGGATATTCACTTTAAACAACATCTAAATCAAGCTGTTCTCAACGGACCTCATCCACTCCTTATCGAAACACAGGCAGTGCCAGATAACTTGATTTGCTTAAGGAATGGAGGAGATATTAACAGCACTTGACTACGGCAGTGGCCCCTTCTGTTGTTCGTATTAAACCTATCCAGCACTTCATTATACCTTAACTCTCTGGAGAGTCTCTGCGTACAGTCTCTCTTTATCTCCTCTTTTCTCCCGTGTTTTGCTCCCTCCTTCTTTCTCCCTCCCTCCCTCATGATACAAGCATCCTGGTAGCAGACAAGAGCATCATCAACATGCGCAGTGTGCCGGTGTCATGCAGATAGCCTCTGTGTTGGTAATGGAGGGAACAGCGATCGATAGGGAGCAGGAGATGGCTGCTGCTGAGGAGCCTCTGTTTGGCTAGCCCCTAATCCTGATGAGTAATGTTGCTGTCATAATAGCGGGGATAATTTAATGCTGACACTTAACTCTGTGATGAATGGCCTGTCGCTGACATGCACGGGGGCCGAGTCACGCAGCACCCCCCCCCCACACACCCCACATCCCGTCACGAGTTTTGAAAAATTAATTTCATTGCAAATTCAAGGACTGTGTGGTAGAAAGGTGATCGAGGAAGTGTCCGGCTTGATGAGGCAAACCAGTGGGTGATGGTGCAAGTGGGAAATGTCAGGTGATGGGATCCTGTCCCCAAAATCCCCATAAAAGGCTTAAAAAGCAGCACAGGGCAGGTAAACACCACATTAGGAGGAGGAAGCAGTGTAGGTACAAACTGAAACTAGTGAAATGTTTACTCTTCATGCAGGATGTTAATGTTTACAATCAGGTTACAAGACAGTTTGGTGGAGATCAGACATATATTATGGTGTCGGAGAGGTTTGTGCTCTATTAGTGCTTTCTACTTGAGTATGTGACCAGATGACTGTTATTAACCCTTTAATCCTCCAAATTTTGAATTTTGATTTTGATTTAAAATTCAAATTTAACATGGAAAATCTAACTTTCATGTGCAGTTGCAGTGTTTTGTTCACTGAAACTCTAAAATCAAATTCAGTTTTCCTGTTGTTACACTTTTATAATATGTAGTAAATTGTAAAGCGGCTACTTCTGAGAGAGGTCCAAGTAAAATTACCGTAATGACACCATGTTGGCTGTAAAGTGCAGTGTCTCAGCTCATAGAAACCATTGGAAGTTTTCTGATTGTGCAAACTGTGACATAATTACGGTAATCCAAAATCGTTTGTGCAGACGTGTCGGTGGTGGCACATTCGCACACATTGGGATTAAAAATCAGGAATCTTTTTAAGACATCCTCTACATGACACAGTGGTAGCTCAGAGGAGTAACCGTAGCAATAAGCTCCTCTCACTGCGTCGCAAAACTGAACAGTTCAACAAATCATACGTACCTTCAGCTATTACAACACACACATCTGAAGTGAACTGAACTTGTTTGCTGGTGCACTTTTCTTCTTATTATTATTATTATTTTATTATTATAACTGTTGCTAATTAATTTATGCAAGTGTGATTTAACATCTGTATTAATGTATTTGCTGTCGAACATTTGAATTTCTCCTAATGGGGTTTAATAAAGTTTTATCTATCTATCTATCTATCTATCTATCTATCTATCTAATGTCCTGGAAAACAGCTCCGACGTGTATTATATGCATTAAATATCCAGTTTATCTTTGTTGCAAAACTTCCACCTATTCATGCATTCACCAAATACCAGAATTATGTATGACTGACCACCAATTGCATCTTTTATTTGGGTCAGACCAGTTTTCAACTTAATATAGTTGTTCAAGTTGGTTTTATAAACCTGACCTGGGATCAGTGAACAGGCCACCTCTGCTGTTTTGGGAGACGGTTACATAATCTGATTGGATAGGCTGTTGAGGCCACAGGCTGCAGGCAGGGGTCAGGTATCATCCATCCACCTGTCACTGTGGGGAGAGAAGCCACATGCTGCTGAGGACACACTTACACCCTGAGGTGGTAAAGCAAAGACTCCTCACAACCTCCCCGGGGTGCAGGTCACTGCAGCAGAGGCACAACAAGTGGCAGCAGCCTCTCCTGTGTGCTGTGACCCGGGTGCATGGGTGTCACACACACACACTGACATGAATCTACAAAATCACACACACCCTGTTAAAAAGAAAAAAAAACTATACAAAGAGCCACATCAAATTAAAAAGTCTCATCTTAAAACAATCCACATGCTATTTTGTGATAATCTGTGCATAAAATCTGCAAATGGATTTTACTTATTGGCTTAGAGCGCTTTCTTTATGTGTCATACATCTTTTTTTCTGTCTTTATTTTTGTCAGAAGAATTTATCTTTATCAGAAGTACTTCCTCTGCCATAATCTTAATTACTGTATCACAACAATAAACCGAAAAGACAAAGAAAGTTTCTGAATAAACTGTTTAAGAGACAGTTTGTGAAGTCTTATGGCTGCCTTCGGGGAAAATAGTAAAAAAAAAAAATGAAGTGAGGCAGCTGGGGAAGATGATGCTTCAGAGTTTCTTTTTTCCTCATATAAATGCCTTTTTATGTTTTGGGAATGAATCCCTCGGGGGGAAACAAACGCCATATACAGACAACGTACACTAATAACCTGCAATTATGATGTTTGAGTAAGAGATAACTAATTCACTTCTGCCTTTTTTTCTTATGTACTAAACATATTTAGTAGTTTTTTTGCTGTTTCTTACAATTAATTGCTCTCATAACTCTGACAACAGAAGAATGTTTAATGGTAAACATTTTCAGTGTGTTTATACAATCCGACAACATATCCCCGATGACACAACCTGATTTATGATATCTGTGGTGTTATTCTGTGTCTTCTCATTTTTAATTTGTCTGAAGGGATGAGTTTGATCCGATATGATTTCTACAGTAGCAGTTTTTTGGAGGATGACATCCCCGCACTCATCCATTTACAGTGGCTTCACGTGGAGATGGTTTCTGATACTCAGACTGTTAGCAGGCCACACTGGGACTCTTGTGTACAGAAACTTAAATTGATTTGATTCGTAACTCCCTTATCTATAAATGTTTAGGGACAGAGTAGTTTTTTATGATTTATTACTTCAAAGCCATAAAGTCTCTTGTTGACACAAAAGCAAAGAACTCACTTACTTCTTATCCAGCGCAGCCTATCTCGGAGGCCACCTCGGCCCGGCCCGCAGCCACACCGCCTTGCGTGACTCAGAAAGGCATTTTGATTTTGTTGACAGAGGCTGTGGGAGGAAATAATGGAAAAGATAAAAACTCCAATTATGATTTTTTTTTTTTTTTTCCTCTCTGCCAAAGCATTGCTTCAGTATGACAGATTGTATGATAAATGACATATTTGAAAGTCAGTTGTTGTTGGAGATGTGATGATTTCTTGAACGGCAAATAGGCTCCCTTGACCTTTTTTCTTCTTTCCTGAGATGCAATTGTTTGTTCCCCTGAAGTAGTGACTGTTTCCGATGCAGGAGATGATATAAAGTGGTGGTGCGGAGAAGCACATCTCTAGATATTTTCTTTATCTTAATATTCTAAATGTTACATTATCTCACGTTGATCATGCAGTCGAGTTCGGAGTCTACATTTCCCCCCGTTGCACAAGTTGATGCACAGAACTGTCTCCTGCTCTGCTTTGGATTTGTGTACATTGTTCCTGCTGAGACTTAAAGACCAATGTAGCTAAGCTGGAATGAACTAACGCAGCCGTTTGACCTTGGGTGGCTTATTTGCTCCAGTGAGACAGCCTAAATATTTACCTGTCATTGTTGATGATACTCCAGGCTTCAATGCCCCTAATGGTTTTGATGGAGGAGCAGGGCTTTGCAGCACCCGGGTGATGGAATTGCAAAATTAAGAGCAGTGAATTGGGCTATATCTTTAGGACACTGCGGGTTTAATTCTGTGTCTTATAATACAACTGCCTTAATCTGTAAAAGACTGGAGCAAGATAGAAGGGTAGCGGGGAATTGCAATGGAAAACAATGTGTCAACTGCCCGAGTTTAACCTTGACAAGGTCTCTTCAGCGGGAGTGAAGTATGGGGAAGTGCAGGTGGTGCAGGTACCAAACACAAACTCATGCTCTCAGGGATATAATCATAGATAAATTACAATGCTAATGTGTGGCAGGAGATTGCTGCAGCAGGGGTTTGTGTGGGTGATCTGGGGATGTGTCAGGGATCCTGATCCAAACATGGCCTCCGCTTGGATTATCTGTAATGATAATTAACGTTGTTGTTTTTTTAATTTGTTGTGGTTACAGCATCATCGGGGATCGAAAAGTAAAATAGACTAAGTTCAAATGTGGTGTTCCAGTACAGCGCATTTTTAAATATTGAATCAGAACTTCATTATTTCATTATTTTTTTGAGTGCAGTTATTTCAGCCTGTCCACCTGCTGATGCCAGAGTGAGACCAACTGCATATAAGCTGGACTCAATAATTAATTCTCAGAGTATTGACACCCAGAGAAATCTTGCCAGATTGTGTAAGGAGATTGTCCTGACACTGAGGCGTCATCGTGTTTGATTCCTTCTTTAGGTCAGTCTACCTGCTGTGTATATGTGGCTGTATCTCTTTGGGGACTGTGCTCTGCATGTACTCAGTGGTAGATGTCTGAATAACTGTGTTGTGTTCATTGCACATGCTCCAGATGTGTGCTGCTGCATTGGTTTTGTTTTGGTTGCAGCTGCTGCAGGTGAGCTGCTTTATGTATTATGTCATATTTGTTTCTGTACATCACTCCTCACTTATGCCAGGGGTATCTTGTGAGAAATAACTAAACTAAACTAAAGTAGAAATCACCCAGAGAGCACAAACCTCCCCAGACAAATGCAGGTGATACCAAAACCTCCCTGGCAGAGGTAATACTAAGGTAATAAGCTTGTGGTTAAGGTTAATAAAAAGATGAACATTCAGATCAGATCACACTTCATCAACCCCTGAAGGGAAGCTCAGGAACATTAGTCCATGCCCTAATAGTGGGGCTATGAAGCAGCACAAAGGCTGGTCAGGTGCATGAAAGTCTGCCATGTCACACACTGGAGGTCTTTAAAAATCAAAATGTTGAAGCCAATTTAACACAGACCTTTGAAAACATTGAAATCCTGCATAGAGTAACTGGCTGTGGCTCAGGTGGTCGGTAGCAGGTCATCCACCAATATTAAGGTTTGAATGGACGTCCCTCTTCCTGCTTTATCCTGCACCAGGCTGGAAGACTGAAGCCTGTCCCAGCTGGCAATACACAAGTAGTAGGGTACACCCTGGACACCCTGGATGCTGGACCATGCTGGTCCATTGCAGGGCTAACATCGAGACAATCAACCAACCTGTGGGAGGAAGCTGGAGTGCCTGGAGAAAACCCAGGCAGGTCCAGGGTGAACATGGAGACTCCTATTCACAAACCTAAAGTTTGTTAACAGGAGGTATTAGCAAAGAGGGATCTGACCCCTAGTGGACCTCACCCAATAAAAACGAAAAAACACTGATGGTTGCAGCAGCTTGATGTGACCATGATGACCCGAGGTCGGTGGCAGTGGAACGACGCCTCACGCAATTTAGACTGAGCAATGACTGAGTCACGTTCTGGGTTTTTACTGCTGAGACCTAAGTGGATCTCTTGAGATCTCCTATCCCCTGCCTTGACTGTCACCCGGTTATTTTTCTTTGAGCTACATCAAACAGAGGCGACTTTCTGGCCCTGGACAGAAGTCATACCGCGGGGATCTGTCCGTTATGGTGGTAAATCTGAAGGATTTCTGGGTTACCCAAATGCCAGCAGGTGCTCAACAGGGAAAAACGCTGGTCCTCAGGACTTAGCTGGTCTCCTCCTCCTCCTCCTCTTCCTCCTCCTCTTCCTCTTCCTCCACACTCAGTAGGCTCTGAAGTCGGCTGCTTTGAGTCTCATAGCCACGCACCAGAGGGATTGCTGATCCCCATTTCAGATACTGGCCCTCAATCTCTTATCATTTACAGCTGTCCACCAGTAAACAACAAAACGAAACAAAACAAAAAAATGATAGAAATAGATGAAAGGGGGGAGGAGGAGGGAGGGGGAGGAAAGTTAAAGGGACAAAGTCCTTTAGTCCCTCAGAGGTTTAACTCCCTCGCTGTCATTGTCGGACTCCTTATGACGATAGCCATCAAAATCATAACTGTTTACACTGCTGTCACTGCCTTATCCTCACACCACAAGTTTTCAATTTCGAGATTGATTTGTTTCAGGCGCGTTTATCTTTTTCAACAAAGACGGCAAAGAGCTCGGGATTTTTTTCATTAAACTTCTGATTTGGTCGTCAAGCTAAAGCTGCTTCCTCAGGATAAAAGTGCGGCGACTAAACTTCCCTTCCACACCTATTACCACCTCACATTATGTGGAATTGGCCACCGAAGTCCTTATCCAGATGCACAGCACAACATGGACTATTCAATGTACCATCTGGCTAATATAATAAGGTAAAGTAATGCATTTTTAACCCTCCCTAATTGGCGAAGTCATTTCATTATTATAAATATTAGGTATCTGTAATGGGGAACACTAATTCCTTTGACTAGACTAAAGATTCCCGCCTTCAAATAAGCATGCTAATCTAATTAGAAAGCTAGCAGAGCTGAACGACTACATTTTCTCATACTTAGCATTGGAGGGCCGGGGCTTTGTGGAGCAGATGTGCTGTGAAATTAATTTCCTCTGGTGTAACCGGAGACGCTCTTCTCACCGTCTCTGTTATGAAATTTCCATTTCACAGATGATAACCTATTATCACTTTATTCAAGGGAAACGTGTTAATGGCCAGGAGGAAGATTGAATTATTCATATTTGCTCATTTCTATTCTGCGCCGCGGCCCTGCTCTTTTCATGCACTGAGAGAGGGCTAATGTAAACATGACCAGAATCCTTGTAAATTGGCTTGTAGAGGAGGCTGTTAGCATAGTGCCTGGGGACTGATGCTAGACGGGGATAACAGCTGATATCTGTAAAGTACAGGCTGTGTGTGTGTGAGAGAGAGAAAGAGAAACAGTGTGTGTGTGTCCAAGAAGAGGGTGAGTGAATGAATGAGTGAGGGTGTGCACGTGTGAAAATGTGTGTCAACAGTGTAACAGGGATGCTACCAGCTGGGTAATGGAAGCTAATTGGACCAGGAAGCAGTTAGCCGCAGTGCTAATATGCATCAGCTGCATGGGAGGAATGTGGACTCAGGTGATATCAACTATCATCTACCTCAGACTCACATTGTGCATCTTTGTAGCTTCGGTTTGTGGATGAAAAGTTTATTTTCTATAAAAAGTATCCAGAAGGAGGCACATCCATGCACTTTAAATTTTATCGTGGGGACAAATGTTTCCTACAGGAAGGAGGAAAAAACCTTTTATTTATTTCCTCACTTGGTCTTGTTTGGCTTAAAGTGCTTCAGTATGGCAGGGCAGGAAGGAGCTCATTCACAAATAATGAGGCGTCCTGTCTCAGTGACGTAGCTGCTGTTCATTCACTGAATAGGATCTGACCCCATAGGACACCAGGGTTTTGTATGTATGTGTTGTTCAGCACACAGATCAGCCTGATGTGTGTTTATCTGTTAATTTGTTTCCGTTTCCTTGAATTTAAAAGCCCCAAAAAACATGTGGCTGCGATTATTAGTTTCTGAACTTTTTCTGTCATTTAGAGGCATACTGGTGATATTTCTTGTTGTACGGCAATGTGTTGATTTGTTATTTTTCTGATGGTTTTGATACCTTTTCTGCTCTTATATCAACACTCAGGATGCTGAACTTTGTTGAGAGAAAAGTTTACGACTCAAAGTTTACGACTCAAAGTCCACTTTGTCAAAGACGGACTGATGGTGTCTGTCTGAGACCAACATTTGGCAAAAGCATTAAGTCTGCGTTTCAGCCCAGACTATTTTATGAGAGAAATTAAGGTTTAAAAAGAGACACGAGCATCATGTCTCCCCACTGAAGCTGAATTGAGCTCTGTTCTTACTTTTACAGCCAGTAATGAGATTATATTTGAGCTGTGATGTCGCCGTCCTCTTTAAGCCATGATAAGGAAGCATTATAGATGCCTCCCATCCAAATCCATCTTTCCCATGGGAATCTGTTTTCAGGACATTTTACGTTGCTCCTGGTTTTACATAATGTCCTCTGGCATCATGAGTATTGATTATTAAATCTAATGAATAAAACGGCCATGGATGCAAGCAAATGTATTCATAAATTTGCATTGGATGATGTAATCCATCATGAGGATTCAAGAAGTGACAGGTATGAATTTAAACTGTAAAATCCAAATGTGATTCTTTGATATCATTGTTAAATATTTGACTTCACATAGCAGGAGAATATGCATGAGCCTAAAAATAATATTCAAATATCCAGTGATCACTAGGTGGCAGTGTAGTATACTATAATTGCACATATGCATATTCCTCAGTGTAAGGTCCGCTCACAGCTCGTCCTGCACTCACACAGAGGTCTGTGATGGGACGTGACATTTTAATGGCTGTTCCCACCCATAGAAAAAAATATTAATATATAACAGTTTATAGTTGTTATTATTACCACTTTCATTATAATGCACATTTTCAGATTATACATAATTGTTGCCACATTTTTTTCACAGTTTTGTTTTACTTTTTTTAGCACTTAAATAAAACTTTTTTAAAAAATAATTTGTTATTTTTAATTAATTTATGCATGGCAGTTTATAGAATAGTTACATTATGTGCCGCTGCCTCTCCAAATTCTGGTGATTTTTTTCTGTGTTAGAGGCAAATAAACCTAAATAAAAAACAACTTATTTAAAAAGCTAAAAACAGCTGTTTCAGAGAGATACAGGTTTCACAGCTTCACTCTTTCACAGGAAGTGGAAACACAAGCATGACAACACTTTGTCAGGATCTCACAGCAACATGTTGCATCATTTGTCCCGATTCAGTTTAAACTCACAATAAAAGAAACAAAATGTGAATATGCACAGATTCAAAATGAGTACAATTCAAAAGAGAAGCAGTTAAAATCTCCTCTAATAATGTGACTCTCTGACCGCAATCCTTTTTGAGGACCTCTCTATTATACTGCTGCTTAACACAATCCATAGCAATCCAAATCCTTATCAATATCAATTTACTCATATCAATAAAGAGCAGGCTCCCTCTGGATCAGTTCTCACTGGCATCTGTCTGACATTGCAGGGCCCTCATCACACCCAGGCAACTCCCCCTCCTCACACACACACACACACACACACACACACACACACACACAAACACAGCAGCCCTTGACTTTGGCGTCAATAAGGCTGACCGTCTTTGTGAGAGTATCGACAGTTATCAAAAAATGCCCTT
>OOFC01051342.1:11455-23519 GCA_900323345.1 Pseudochromis fuscus
ATACAGGCAAAACTCCTTTTCTCTGTGGTTTTTTTTTCTGTTTCTGTCTGTCTCTCACTCACATCACACACACACACACACACACACACACACAAACACAGCAGCCCTTGACTTTGGCGTCAATAAGGCTGACCGTCTTTGTGAGAGTATCGACAGTTATCAAAAAATGCCCTTGATGTAATTTCATGCCTGTCGACACTCACAGGCCATATGCTAAGGATTATGGGATGCCTGCGCGCCGCATAAGTGAACGGCACTGCAGAGCCAGGGGGGCCCGGGCCCTGGTCACTTTATGGGAGCCATTAATGGCACCTCACTGCCAATGTTAGAGCCACAATGGCTCAAGTACAGCGGAGTGTCCACTGGGGGCTACCATCAAGCTCAGCTCCAGAGGCAGCCAGGGAATCCCGCCCCCTCCCAGGCGTGACACTTACTTATCACATTAAAGCGTCCGCAGTGTCACAGCATATGTCGAGTCTCTGTGTTGGAGGCTTTAATGTCATAAGACTCTCATTTACATTTTCAGAGGTATTCACAAATGCACAGTGAAACAGAGGGCAGCGAGCAGGCAGCGAGTGCTCTGGTGAGGGCGTTTTAATGTCTGTGGAGCTTCTTTCTTTCAAAGTGTCATTGAGAACGGAGACAGTGCAGCAACACAAACACCGGGGATATGTGCCGTGTGGCTGTGCATGCTGATTTTTTCATGCTTATTTGGAATTTCTGTGCAAAAAAATCAATGATGAAGCTGATCTTTGCAGGTGTAATAAGTGACTTCAGCACAGCTCCTACACCTGATCAAGAATGTAAAGTGTGACCTATACAGTATTATATCATTTAAATGTTTTAGCTGTACGCTGCACGTGAGAACCTGAATGAGTAAATATTCCTTCATTAATTGAAACACCTCTTGTTGACCCACAGTTCAAGGCAACAACCATGAAGTGCAATGTCTCTATTTCTATATCTCTAAAAGTATATGTGAAAGTCAATCAGATTATCTGTAAAGCTGAATAAAACTGCTGGTTTTCACAAGGCAACAACGATGAACAAATCATATTATATAAACCCATCTGATTTGTGAGTATAGAGCACATTCAATTATAAGATTTCCACATCTTTATTCCTCATAAATTGATAATCCCTTTTACACCTCCGGGTGTTTAATTTTCCTTTACATCACAAATACAGTGCAGCATAGAGCAACACTCTCAGTATCAGATGACATCTTTCTTCAGAAGCATTGCATGTGTTTCACAGCACAAACTGAATACTTTTGCAGGGTTTGATTTCTGTATGTTTGCATCCCTTTGTTACCTTGAATTTAATCAACTATTTCCCCCCCTCCCTCCTTTTTCTCCTTTTCTGCACTGCTTTGTTTTTCTGCTGCCGATGGTAGCTGAAGCGACTTAGCTGTTTTGTAAGCATGTGCACATCCTGATCTCTCATAATATTAGTTAAAATCAATGTGCTGCTTTTTTAATTATTGCTCATGGTACAAAGCGGGGAAGGCTCATTTAAGGGGGGATCGATATGGGAGAGCGATTGGTAGACGGTGGAGCTGTACATCAGGCGGCTTGATGTGAAAATCATTGGGGCCTGTGCAGGCTGTGGCTCGCGCTGATCATCCTGGTTAGCCCCCCAGCTGGCTGCAGGGCCTGGGTAATGGGTGAACCCTCCGTGAACCAGCATCCTTAGCCTCCACAGCAGCCCTCAGAGCTGCAGACAGTCTCACGCCGCCCCAGCTGCGATGCAGGGGCAAGAATAACACATCATAAACTCTATTACAAATAGGATCAAAAAAAGTAAGGCGGAAAATTCAAGTGCATCTCTGATTCTCCTCTCTTCATCTGTGCATTGATTATCTGTGCCTGGGATTATTCTCTGTTTATTTGGTCCTGTTCCTTTACTTGTGCTACTCTTTCCCCCTCCATCCCCAGATACACCAGCGCATTGTTCCTCCATGTGCACTTCTATTATCTCTGCTATCTGTCCCCCTGACCACGACCAGGCCTGACTGGAGGCTTGCGCTCCTCTGCTCTGTGGGCTTTAAAGAGGTTAATAACTTGGGCCTGCGGACATTATTTAAGGGTGGCCAGAGGAAATGTAACGCTCCTCTGTTTCTGTTGCTTTAGATCCACCTTTGACCCGGGAATCGTCCCTGCCTCCCCAGCCCACATGACAAACACAACCTTATATCCACTACATCCCACTTCCTCGCTCCCTTCTTCACACTTAACTCTCCTCCTTCTTCTTCAGTTTTTAGCCGAGGCCGCTCCAGATCTCCTCCATCATGCAGTTTGGCCCCTCTGGCGCTAAACTGATACAAATGACGTTAATCTGGAAAAGTGTGAACGGCAGCGTTTCGCCGCCTCTCGCTGTTATTTGTCACCATTTCTGTCTCCAAAATGGCTCCATTTTGCGCAGAGATAAAAAAAAAAAATAAAAAAAAAAAGTTAAAAGCCCAAATAATTGTTTTTCATCATTTGGTCAGTGAGCATTTGTCATGCAGTTTGTATATCAGCGTGCAGCGGATGATTTATACAGCTTCTTCAGCGACCAATGGGATACCGCTATGAGGATATCAATCCCTATAAGCACTGATCCAATGTACAATCAGCATCTAGGAAAGCTGGGTTGCACATTCAATGTTCCCAAACGGACACAAGAAAGGAGGAAAAAAAAAACCCTTCCTCCCTCTAACTATTTAAAATACCAAACAGCAGTGGGAAGTAAAACTGTTTACGTTGCAATAGAAACAGAAGCTGTATGACAAATGCTCTCAATTTTCTAATGACTGTTTCCCCTTCTTCCTATGGAGAAGAATTGAATTTTCATGTCCCAGCCATTGTTAAAAAACACATTAGTAAGGCTTAGAGCGCATTTTGACATTAGCTAAAGGCACTTGTGCAATCACCTAAATCAAACGCTTCTATTTTGACAAGCTCCCAGCAGAGAATATGTCCAATTAGTATTTAATACTGGTTAGACACAGTGACCCTTCCCTCTATATCACAGTCTGAAACACTAATGTAATGGTTGTTTCTCATTTGGCTCCGTGTGTTTTCTAGATGATCGTTATATATCATCTGCATCATTCACGTGCTTACATACGCTCGCACACTCATTCACTCACGCTGAAGGGAGACGGTTACTGCGGGGCATCAATCATTCGTCCATAAGAGCGGCTCATTTACTAATTAAAATCTTAAAAAAAGACAGCAAAATTGACTAAGCGCTAAATTCTTAATCACAACTTTTGACCAGCGACTGACAATACGATCTATGGTGAAATATCAATCAGGCCCCGGCGCTAACTACTTTTATGAACCGGCCTTTTTATGTCTGATCACCAAGGTCATTTATTTTGCCTTTAATTCCCCCAGCTTAGCACAATGTATTCAATCATTTAGATTGTATTGTGCTGCGGATGAGTCTCTGCATTTGTTTTCCTCCCATTACACCGGATATAAAGAAAAAAGGAAAACTTCAGATTCTGAGTGGATATCAATAAATTACATGCATGCTTAATTTTTCTTGCTCGCCAATGTTGATGCCTGTCAATTTCAAAGGGTCTGTGTGCTTTATCTAATGAAAGAGGCGGAGGGCACCACACTCTTTCATTTTGCTGAAAATGCTCTGTTCAGCCAGATTTAAGATGAAATGATGCCTTTGGTTATGGGCAGTGATTAATATCAAGGACATCAGAGTTCATCTAAATATAGATGATCTGCACCTGCCTGTAGTGATGCTGAGTCTGCAGCGTGCAGATAAATATCATCCCAGTGCCAATAATAATAACAACAACAACAACAACTCCACCTGCATCTGACAACCTTACAGTGGAGTAGAGTTTAAGGCAACAACCATGAAGTGCAATGTCTTCATGGTTTAAAATAACATTATAATTGCTTGTTTGGCACGACTGTTGGTATTGGAAATATACAAATATTAAAACCTCTAAAATATCTAGCACTGCTCCAAGAAGAGCAGGGCTGTCATTTCAAAATGTGGCACATTATTAAAAAAAAATCCAAAGACTGACAGGAGTAGAACTCTGGTTAATGATTAATGTCACTGAATTTAATGTATGAAGACCTTTATACAGTACACACTGTGTCTGATCATCAAATTTAAACATGAAATCACAAAATATATGATGCACAGGTTGAATGATGCAGATGTTTCCAGAGTCTGAGGCTGTATTAGCTTTGGCTGAGGCTTTATTACAAGATCGCTCATGAGCTGCAGCTGGATTTTCACATCTGTTTTCTAGTTTGTTACATAGATTCCCCTGGAAATGATAATAAATTTCTATATCGCACTAATTTTTATTCAGTAAAACATCTGTCAGACTCTGCTCATTACTCAGTTTGACCAATTAGTTTGTGCACTTTGACTTTTTAGGACAGAAAATGCTGCTATTTAAAAAAAATACAAAGCATTAGTCACAAAATGTTTCTTAAGTATCAAAAGTAACATGTTGCTGCATAGTTATGATGAATATTCAACTAAATTATACTTTAATATCATCACTGGGTAGTTTAGTAAATGTGGTGAAGTGAACATATAAAGCATCTTTAAAAAGGACTTCCTCCACCAAAGTCCACTTTTTTTTTTCAACATACTAACAAAATGTACAGAGGGCGTCTCAGTTTGTCACTGTTAGTCCACAAAATAATAGGATTCATGACAAATGCAATTTCTTGACACAGACATGTTGTGACAGCTTTAAAAATGCAAACATTAAACGGAGAGCAGGGTCCCGCCGATGATGTTTTTTTTTCCCCGATATATCAAAACAAACAGCTGCACATATAACCGGCGCTCTCCCTGCAGAAAACACAGTGAAAACCCCCAGATCTACAGCTGCTTTCATCCAGATTGAGACAAGTTTCCCTTTGATGGGAGAATGTAAATGTGTCATTTATACCTGTCTTGTCTTTTATCATGATAAAGCAGTTCATACTCTGGGAAAAGGGGAAAGAGAAATGCAAGCAGTAGCTTCATTCATCGCCTGTCCTGTTTCATTCACACGCTTGTGATTCTCTATCATGCTCCTCTCAGCAGCCGTCAAGAGGCCAGCTAGCATTGAAACAAATCTCTCATATTCTGCTTTTTGATTTCATTCTTTCTCCCTGTCGTCTCTCCTATTAGCTTATTCATTCTTCACATGTGACTGCCAGCCTGTTAAGGTCATATTAAACCAAAGCAATCCACTTTAAATGGTTATCTACGACGCGCATTAAAAAGCTCTTTGCTGCCCTTTAAATATTGTGATTGGGTTATAGGGGGGTCGCTGTTTCGGAGCGCTGATCGCTCTCCCAGGAGCCCGCTTCAGAATATAAATTGAGTAATATTATAAAGGCGGGCACTCCAGAAGGACTGGGTAATGAATAGGATTCATGATCTGAGGAGGAACAGGAGGTCATGCAATGAAGTGAAATACTCTAATAACTCCAATCCAAACCCACTCAGATGATGATACATTAACTGAGAGACCCTTGTATTCCTGTTTTTTTCTCTCTTGTGTCGGACTATATGAGCATTACATCGACTCCGAAAGCACTTGCTGTGAAAAAAAAAGAGAAAAAAAAGCTGATCCGGGTGGTAATGCTTATTTAAAGTTCTGGTTTTGACTTTAATGTCAAGGCCACCTACAACGTTCGGTAGAGGGTCAGATCAAATCTCCGCAAATCTTGTAATCTTCTGCAAAGAAATGAATAAAAAGATTTGTATTGTATTACTCGTCGCAATTTCACCATCTTCCGCAAATGTCTGGAGAAATGTACCAGGCAGATCAGACAACAGATTACTCCCACCGAAGGCCTAAATACAAGATATTAAGATTTTAGATGTAATCCCCCCGCGATTATGATTTTTTTTTTTTTTCTGCGAGGAATTACATTCATCTAGTAAGCTGTGTTTACTTGAGGTGGGCCATGGATAGTTTTGCATGTTATCCCTTCAGATCAAGATAAATCTGGTAGATGCTGTATCTGACCTACCCACTTGTACCTGCGAATGACTGATTACATGTTATTTAACTGGGATTAAAGCTTTGCTCCCAAGTCATAATTCATGAAAAGATGATGCGAAGTGACAGAAATAGATTTTTTTTATTCTTGATTCTTTGGCTCCGATTACAAGAGTTGAGTTGTTTTTTTTTTTTGTGATGAGATCGAAGAAGTGCAGAGGCTCCAACAGACTGGTAAACATTTACTGTTATATCATTCTTTTAATAGCAGGCAGTGGGCTCTCTCTCTGTCAGTGGATCTTGATGGAGTGTATAGGAGTGCTGGAATGAGTCGGGCTTCTTGCAATCAGGCACAGGGAAAATGGTTAATTCCACTTGTGATGACACCGGCTCGGCAAGCACAACAGTTTTCAAGTGCTGACACTGACCAGTAATGACTGAACGAATGGATAGAGAATAGAGAAGGTATATGTGTGTGTGTGTGTGTGTGTGTGTGTGTGGACAGAGAAAGGATAGAGGAGTCAGTAAAAGAGACACTAGTAAAGTATGAGAGAGAGAGAAACAGGGAGTAAGAGAGACACAGCTGCTTCTGCACAATCGCTTTTCAGCATCTACAGTCCCAGGCCAAAATACCATTAATACAAGTGTCAGAGGAGTGAGTGGAATCAGGCACAGTGCGATGGCTTTGAGTGGCTTGAGAAGAAAATGCCCAGGATCCTTTGGGGGACGGTGGGGTCCGTCCGAGACGGCCGTCCATTCTTCTGGCCCCCTTTTGTGGTGCTGCCTCTCTCGCCGTGTCCATCCTCCTCCTTTTATTTTGTGTGAAGATTAAATTGCACATGATCTCTAATGTCTCCGGCCCTCCGCTTGTCGTAGGTCGACGACCTCCATGCGGCTCAGATAATAGATACATCCTCTGTTTGTCTTGTGGTGAAACGCTCGTCCGCCACAGTCCAGTAACCCGCCATTGTCACACAGTCTGAGGCAATTAAGTAAAATGGTGGATAAAGCCTCGGTGCGTCCTTTCAATATTTATTACATCCTCTTTGTGAAAAGAGCTATTTAGTCGCTGTATCTAAAATGATCACTAATGCAATTACAACTGCATTTAGAATAGGCATTAAGGGTAATCTTCACCCCTTAGAGAGGACCCCGGTGCTCCAATGAAAGGAGATAACAGATGAAAGTTACAATGTGTGTGAATAACAAAGAATACATCCTCTGTATCTCTCAAACAACAATGTATGTGGAGGCTGGTTTGCATCAGCATTTCTTCTTATCTTTAAAGTGGTAATCTGTCCAACACATCATTATTTATTTGTTTGTAACAATCTTTATTGTGTTGTTTGTGCTCTGCAACTTTTTTTTTATTTTTCCGTTGTCCGGCGTCTATTTCATTACATTTTGCTGCGTGCCACTTTCTTTTCTTTGTCCGTGCTGACTGCAGCTCTCCTCGCTCTGTATTATTTCAAACAGATCTGAGGCACAAAGCACAGTCTTGATGTATGTTTGCGGGTCAGCTGTCAGGAAGTTTGGCTTGTGTGATGAGAAAGTAAAGAAATTTCTCAAACATGAAAGTGGGGCTGGAAATAGGTGCGGTGAGTCAAACAGGAAAGGGCTCTTGTCAACAGGCTCACCAACAACAGATGTAGTTAGCTGTACACCGCCACAAAGGACTTCATTAAAGCCCGTACAGTAGATGTGGAAAAATTAACAAGATTTTAAAGGATACACACTCCCTTAAAACTGGACAACACTTCAGCTCTGTGCAGCGGGAAACCACGTGGCCTTCAGCCTCACACAACCACTGTGAGTGAAGGAAACAGTCACTGAGCTGAATTCACAAAAATATGGACACAACAGTGTGGTTTTACTCTGGAGGGTGAAATCACAGGGACTGCAGGAAGCTGGGGTTTGAAATGAAAGCTTGTGGCTGTGTCAGCGGCAAATATTGTCATCAACCTCTCACCAGCTCAAAATAGTTGTCTCCTGCATGTATTATAGAAGCAGTGCTGGCTCTAATGCATGGCTTAGTGTGTGTTGTTACATTGTAATCCAAGTACCAAGTTAGTTTGTTTACTTCCTGTTTTGATCTCTGTGCTGACTGGTCGGGTACATGTCGGCACAGGGACTGAAGCTCGGAGCTTTTACTGAAAGTTGTGTTATGTAAGTGTTTGGATTTTTTTTCCCCAGAATATAGTCCTGGGTGATGTCACCGAGGATTATATCAGGTTGATAGAGTTCGGGAACATACGTCATGCCGCGGTGGATTAGGGGATGCGTCTGCCATGTTTGTGGAGCCAAATAGCGTCAGAAGTCAAAAATGTATATTGGACACACATGATGTTAATATTATAACACACATTTTACAGGACAGCAAAAAAACAAGTGGGGCATCATTTAAACAGGTGGATCAGATGCCTAAATGCAAGTGATCGCTGTTGTTTTCTTTGTTTTCCCCACGATTTTACTAAATGCTCGGTAAACAGCAGATGTATCCACACCTGTAGCGCTGTTTCTGAAAATCACAAATCTCTTACAGCACAAGAGAAGCATTGGTCTGTTTGGGAAGATTGTTTTTTCCATATTTATGTGATAGATTAATGTTGTCTAGCACAGCTCCAGACAGGACAACATTGCTTGTATGGCTGTGTTACGCAACCAAAACAGAGGGATGTGACAGGTGTTGTAGCCCCGACCTGAACAGTGGGCTAACAACATGATTAACTGATTAACTTCTCCCAGACCTGTGATGAGACTTACTGTCAGATCCCTCCATGCAACATCAGCCAATTGTTGATAAAATATCATTAAATGACCGGAAAGTTTGCACGCTAAAAAGTGTTGAAATGGCTGCTGATGAATGGGCCGTTAATCCCAAAATGATTTGCGATGTCACGTCACGATCCCGAACTCTATTGTTGAAAACAAACTAACCAAAGATGTAAAGATAGACATAGTCACCAGGCCTGACAAGAGCCAATGCAAAAGTGCCAAAAAGTGCAATACCACTGATGGCCACTAGATGCTTGTTCATGTGATACCATAGAGTGTATACAGGAATGGATGAAGCAACCAGGCCTCAGAAGGCAAAAGAAGTGTAATACCACTGATGGCCAGTAGATGCTGGTCATAAATTTTCAATCATGAAATACTCTGAAGTCAACTCTTCTTCTCAGGGATCTGGTCCATCTGGAAATCATTTTACCATGAAGTAGATATCAGGCTTCAAAAAGAGGAAGATGTGTTTAGTTTGATTGACAGGTCTGGTCTTCAATGAGAACAGGCCCGACCTTGAGTCTCATACACAGTGGGTAGTGTCCTCAGGTTCAAGGGTCAGACTTATCTCCCCCTCTCTTCCTCCTCCTATGGTCACTTCTGGCTCCAAGCGACCAAAAGTCCACAAACCAACAGGTGACATCATTCATCATTTGCTTTGTCCATTCTAAATACAGTCTGTGTGTGATACTCAGTCAAATCTTTTACAAAAGTTAATATGATGCCATCATATAAACTTCCAATCAGTGTCCTCCATTTGAAAATAATTTCAGAATTAAGTCTATTCAGTCAGAGATTTATTTGGGGTGTGGCTAGATTGTTTTACAGCCTCATAAACTGCCTTGGATGCTCTGTTAGACCCGCCTCCTTGCAGCTCTCCAGCTCCACCCTCTTATCCAAATATGGTCAATTCTGGCTCCCATGGCGACGTCCAAATGAGACCACCTACAGGTACATCTTCTGTGTACAGTCTGTGTCTGTAATACACTCAGATTTTCATCATCTTTCATGAGCTGACACAGGTTGGTGAAAGTGTTTAAATACAGTGTAGCATCAGTGCCAGCATCAGTCTGCTGGAGGCTGTGACTTTGAGCCTGATCGCAGACTGCAGGTTTCACAAGGTTACATTGTAGAGAATATTCCATCATCCAGCACTGAAACACTGACTCCTGGGTGTCTGTAGTCTGGACTAAGTCTCTGAAACCTACTTCCCTGTGAGAACCAGTCTGCTGACAGCTTGGAGCCAGTCCCTCTGTCCCTCTGCCCCCCCCTACCTCTCTCTCTCTCTCTCTCTCTCTCTCTCTCTCTCTTAATTGACTTCCCAGTTTGATAACACATGCCTGTCTGATTGGAGCCGGGCTGTCTCGGTGATGCTCAGAGGAACGTGCCTCTTCAATAGCAGATCAATTAGTCTATTAAGATAACCGGGGACATAGGTCCTCTACCCTGGCTCCTGTTTGAAAAGGCTCCAGAAACATAGTCACTGTTCTTCAAAACATATCTGCTCTCCAACCTGTAAACTATATCTGCATTATTTCAAATATTATAGTAAACTTGTCAGTACTATACATGTGTATCTGTGCATGAAGGAGGAATTATCAAGATGACATGAAGTATTATCCAGACAGGGATTCTGCTTTATGTTTTAAGTGGTATATATATGTCCTTAATCGTGCATAAATGCTCTGTGATACAGACAGATGGCACGCCTCTTATTATTTTGTATGTGAGTGATTCAGCTTGAGCCATGACAGGTGGCTTGAATATTCATTTCATTTTGATAATTCCACAGATTAATCCTCAGCGATCTTAAAGCTGCACCCGGCAAGATTTATATGTAAAAAAAAAAAAACTGTCTTATCAGCCTGAATCAGAAGAGAGGAGGAGTGTCTCTGAAGATTCACTCAGTTTGTCTCATAGACTGGATACAGACATGGACGAAGCAACCGGGGCTCAAACATGAGGTCAATGCAGAAGTGCAAAAAAGTGCAATTCATCCAATGGCCACTAGGTGCAGGATCCAATTGCCCTCAGTTCAAAAATGGTCATTTTTGATCATAAAATACTCAATCAATACATATTCTCCACAAGTCATTCTGATGTCATTTGCTAAACAACGTCTCAGAGATCTGGTCCATCTGAAAATCATTTCATCATTGAGGAGATATTAGGCTTTAAAAAGAGGAAGTGGGTCGTTTGTTGGCAGGTCTGCTTTCCAATCTGACCTCGAGTCATACACATTGGACAGTGTCCTCAGGTTCAAGGGTCAGACCCACCCCCTCACTCCTCCCTTCACATCCAAATATGGTCACTTCTGGCTCCAAACAACTGACTTCAAAACACATGATGTCATAATTGTTTAGTCCATTCTATGGTTTACATACAAAGACATACAAAGTAGCTTTTTTCCCCATATAATTATCCCAGTTGTTTGTTTGTTTATTTAGTTTATTTGTCAGGGACCATCCACAAATACAATGATCTTACAAAGAAAAGATGCTTTGTACCAGATTTATTTATTGCATTCATCTCCAGTCCCTGGGCACAGGTACACCACTTCAAAACACACATAACATATCACTAACATTAGTAACATCACATCCCATTATTAACATTAGCTCATCAATAACTTATATTTCATTGTTGATACAAAATGTAAGGTTGCAGCGTTCAGGACACCTGATGGAGGAACTTTTCCTTTGCTCCTGTGCTAATAGCAGAGCCCTGTGCAATAACCGGGCCAAATAAGAGGTCAACTGACACCGCATCATTACATCAGCGCCACAGATCTGGTTTCCCACCTCTGCTCATTGAGGTATATCCAGCAAATGTGTCCTTTCGTAAGCAACTTTTATAGAGGCTTGCACGGGAAAAAAGCCTCCGAGCCCAGAGGTCAGGGGCCAATGCGCTGATGGATTATGGGGTTTCACTGTGCCTGCTGCTTGCTGACAGGCTTTATTGGTTGGGAGGATGAGCTTGTAACCCTTTATATAATTATTGTATTAAGGCCAGTGTGCCCCTGCCTCGCTGGCACTTGTCCCCCCTGATCAATGTGGAGATAATTTCAGAAATGAATAGTTAGTATCGATCAGCCCCCTTAGTGATGGCTTATCAGCGTCTCGGACAGGTCGCTGTAGATTATTGTGCCATTGTCATTTATGGCCTCTGTCATAGAATTTTTTTTTTTTCTTTTGAAGCCGACCCGCTTCAAACAAAGACAATTCAATTTGCACTGGATTTCATTCTGTTTTTCCCCACTTCTTCTCTACTCTGTGGTACACAATAAGCAATAAATCACCATCGTTTGTGTTT